>JARYGA010010648.1:0-36719 GCA_030545235.1 Helianthus tuberosus
TTTTCATCGAGTTAGGAGTGACATCCACATCTCGACGAAAGTCTCCATTTCGAAATCCAGTGGAACTCACGAATTCATTCGAGAGCATAACCACAATTAGGAACGAAACTGTTAAGACAGGGGTGAAACCCGTACCTTAATAAGTTGTTCCACTCTCTATAAAATGGTTTTCAAAAGCTCTCGCCAAGGACTCGACTATTGTAACAACTCGAGCCACGCGAGGACTAGGAAGGCGGATGCCATGAGCTGCATCCCAGTGGAAGCATGGAGTCTTCTAGGTCAACGCGCGCGCCCGAACTTGTAGATATAGTTGGGTTACCTTGGGTAGTCAACGCCTAAACACCCAAGGCACTCTATTATACGACCCGCCGATTTTACAATGATTGGAACTTACTTACGTTTTGAAACTCTACGCGTTATCGATTTCTCGATTTAACGATTTTCACTCCCTACTTTATGAACGCACAATTCGCACAGCTATCGCAATCTAAAACGAAACTCGAATGTTCGCAACAAAACTAATGCATAATCTATCGCATTCGCTCTCGTTTTCTCACTTCAACGCGACCTCGCTTATTCTAAATCGACCTGTATGTGTATGATTACAAATTACAGCTATATAAATACATATATATATATACGTATAAACAAACAAGTCATTGTGTGAGAACTTAGGAATTTCGTGTTTCCTACGTGGCTCCTATATGGTTCTTATTACTATACTATCGCACCAAGTTTTGAACGCGCTCAACCGCAACGCAGAACTCGAAAATCATTATGATCGAATCTCACTCCAAGTCTCTTCCTGTCTAGATGACTTCCAACAACTCTACCTCGAGACGAGTAGCTAAGAGGAAAGCCAAACGAAGCGCCGAGAAGAGGGTTGCTTCACTTATAGTCAAGGAAGTGAGTAAGCTTAGTCCTCAAATTGCCGCTCGAGTGCACTCTCGCAGCCACTCTCGAGCTTCGGAAGACGTTAAGACAGGAGAGCCGCAATCTACTTTTCTCTACAAGCACTTCAAAGCCTGTGACCCGATGGAATTCACGGGTGAAGAAGGTGCGACTCAACTACTCCAGTGGTTCGATTCTATCGAAGTTACCCTTCGTCAAAGCGGGTGTCCCGATAGTCTCCGTACTACTTGCGCCACCGGAGTATTTCAATCACGAGCACTCGACTGGTGGACCGCCGAACGTAACAAACGTGGGATCTCTGAAGCTTACGCCCTCTCTTGGGATGAGCTGAAGGAACTCATGAAGAAAGAATATTGTCCTCCACACGAAATTCAGAAGCTAGAAAACGAGTTTTGGGAAATCAAGCAAGCAAAAGGTGACAATACTGGCTACACCGCAAGGTTCAAGCAGCTTAGCGTAATTTGCCCAGATCAAGTCAACACTCCAGGAAAGGCCATCGCGAAGTACATTCGTGGCTTACCAGAGTGTGTGGGTGATTTTGTCGAAGCTACAAGACCTGCTACCATCGAAGAAACATACCGCTTAGCCGCAGAAATCAACAACAAACGACTCATGGAAGGATTATTCTCAAAGAATCCTGTCAAGCAAGCTCGTCAAGCAATCGCCAGTAATCCTTCAGGCGAATGTGTTGACGAACCTTCTGATGAATCTACTGACGAACCTTCTGACAACTCTGCTGGCGATTCTTCTAATGAATCAGCTAATGATTCTTCTGACGGATCTGCTAACGATCCTTCGAACGAATCTGCTGCCGAATCTTCTGACGAATCTGCCAACGGATCTTCCGACAAATCAGCCAAAGACTCCGCAAGCGAGTCTTCAGACGAATCCTCCGACGACGACACTTCTTCGCAAGACACCGACAAACCCAGCCGCAAACGAAAGACTTCAAGCCCAAACTCATCAACAACCGAACTGCTGCAACCGAAACCTCTTCAAGCAGTTTCGGTGTTTCCAAAACGAGCTTACACTGGAGCTCATCCACAGTGTTACTCGTGTACCTATCATCATCCAGTTGGGGCTGACTGTAGCTATTGCAATAACTGCAACCGTTACGGTCACTTCACCCACAACTGTCACATCGAACCGTGAACTTGAGTACAACAACAACAGCTCCAGCAAAAGTTTTCCAGCATCAGACACCTAGCAAGCGTAGGATGAAGTTGTAATGATATGATTTTCGACGTTAATCTCTATGTTTTGAACCTACTCTATTACTCGATATTGTCTCTATGCGTAACGTTAACTCTCGTCTCCATTTTCTCTCTCACTCTTTAATCGTCGCACTTAGACTAGATTCACACACATACTATATACTATATCACGGAATAATGTGTTTTTACCCTCACTACACTTCTAGAACGAGGTACGATAAACGTGCAAGGAACGATTAATCGCGGGTGCACACGGGATTATTTGGTTCAGTGCACGGTGATCGTAGTGAATTCTAAAAGTGCCATAGCGTTTGACAAAAGGTGACACCAAAACCCGGGATGAAAGTAGTAGGGGTCGGGCGAGGAATGCCTTACCATACTACCGGAGTTCCGTGAAGAAAGTGCCACGTGGAATTGAACGTTATTAGACCTTTAAACTATTGTGATTATTTTCAACACACTACACTCAATCGCAAGGCGTAACAAACCGTATCGTCGCAAGACTTGTCGTAAGTCTGCAAACGCAATGCAATCGCCTCATCGAGGGACTCTGGGGATTCTACCTCGCGAGCAAATTGCATCGACGCAAGACTGGTCGTAAGTCCGTTGCAACGAATCCCAATCAAGCAAATGAACGCTCACGATATTGTTGAGTGAGGACCTACTCTACCCTCCTCGATAGCCGTGATGCGTCATAACGAAACGTTAAGCTTATTCGAAACAAGAATCGAACTCGACTGGTCGAAACCGCTTACCTTGTGTATCTCGCCACCTCTGTCGCTTATCACGTGAGCCTATATCATTGCTGTGTATCAATCTATCGCTATCGCCTACCGTTATCTGTGACATTTGCGCTAAGTCGGAACGCATGACCTCGCCTCACGAGAGGAAGCTCATATGGTTAAAACAATGTGTTTTAGCTATATCAGCGGCCTTTCGTGGAAACAGGCCATGTGGGGTCTGATGTTAGTTAAATTCTGTGGTGTTAATCAATCGAACCGAACCGCGTAAATCGAAATAGCAAACCTCCATCGCTTGCACGTAACAACTACCGATTATCGTAATTCGTTCATCATCACCGTCATCGCAAGTGTTTCATGTTTATTCGTCAATCGTCTATCGTGTATAATCTACCGCTTATCGCTCACTTGATGTTCATTATCGTCGGTATGGTACTAAGTACACATGACACCGCTTCACGAGGCAAAGCTAACCTGGTTAAGCATGGTGTTTCGCCATGTTAGTAAACCCCCGTGGAAACGTGCCATGTGGGTGTAATGTGGAATCTAAATCGAAAACGCGCTATTCGCTTCTCCCTTATCAACTCGCTGGATTAATCTATTCGATCCTATCTTATGCTCGGTCCGACTTCCTATCGATTGGGCCGAGTAAACGCATTTCTATCCGAATCATATCGGCACACCTGACACTGCCTCACGAAACGGAAGTAATATGGGCAAAACATGGTGGATACGCCGCTGGTAATTCCTATATATAAGTGTTTTAAACATATTAACGAACTTCCGTGGGAAGGTGCCAAGTGGGGCTTGATGCCAAATTACTCTTTTCAAAAGGTTAAAACTGATTTTTATAAAACTTTCATTAAAACCATGGGACAAGTGAAATTTTCTCACGACGTGGAGCTAACATCGAATCAGTTTAACTCCATGTCCAAGGAAAACTTCGCGAGCCCAGTTCTTCCTTAAACTTTTACAACGTCAAAATAGAAATCCTTCTTTGGACATTGGTTCGACATCAAGTTCAGCTTGAACCCATGTCATAGGAGAGTTTTCGTAACCCTTGTTTTCATCTCCGAGTTCCTTAAAATATTTTAAACTTCCTTGCAACATCGGTTAACATCGACACTGTTGGCCGCACGTTAAAAGGAAAATTTTCAAAAATTTCCACCCTAAATCCCTTTTTAATGTCTAAACGAACGCTTCTTGTAACGTTGGTTAACGATCGACTCAGTTAACCCTACGTCATAAGAGACCCTTCGAATTACAATCGCATCGAACTAACGAATTCTACACAAGACAAGGTACTATTGGAATGCCAACACGTGGAACTAATACTCTCGTCTTTGCATCGTCTTCTCGCTATCGCAGTCAATCCCACTTATTCGAAACATTCACGCTGTCAACGTACGGTCAAACCCCTCGCTGTATCGCTACTTATACAAGATCAACTCTTAGAAGTCTACCTATTGGATTAATTTCGGGACGAAATTTCCTAAAGTAGGGGAGACTGTAACAACCCGCACTTTTGCGCATTGTTACTACTCGTTACACTCGTTACGCCTAGCACCAGAGATTCAGATCATAATGTAACTATATCGTAAATATCGCTATTCGAAGGATAATCGCATATTTTCAAGCTACAATATCATTATACTACACTACTATCACACTAACACTCACGGAGGCACTGAGTGAGGACCTATTCTACCCTCCTCAGTGGCCGTGATGTGTCGAACGTAAACAATTAACGCTAACAAGGACCCTCGGGTGAGTGCTGTAGCTCCAGTCGTCATGACGATGATGACAATACGAGTAAACGGTACCCCGTCAGTCTTTGTGGCACTACACGAAATAACGTTCACGATGACATCAAGAAAGGACCTACACTACCCTCATTGATGGCCGTGCAACGTCGATAATAATCGCATACTCGAATCGGAAACCGATCGTTAATTATCGAAACTTTGGATTATGGATACGTAAATACGACCCCTAGTGATATATATATATATTATAATATAATAATAACAATATAATAATAATGTAAATTAATTACGAAAGGAACGCGCTTCGAAAACTATCAAATCAATCAAAAACGAAGAAGTCCGGTCCGTCAGGATAGCTATCCGGACGGATGGACCATCCGGACGGATGGACATGCGCACGGATGGCCATCCGCACGCATGGGCCATCCGCACGGATGGGCCATCCGCACGGATGGGCTATCCGGGCCTGACCCCTTTTCCTCTCCTCTTTCGCCTATAAATAGCCTGCCACACCACTATTCAAGTGATGTGACAGCTCCTGTTCAACCACACGCGCACCAAGACCCTTTTCTCTCGATTTCCTCGCGATTCCGGTAAGATTTCAACATAAAACTTGTACTTCTACAATCTACACTCGAATCTACATCATTCTATCTTTCAAAACTCTAATTCTAACCGTGAAATCTACGGATTTGAGGCGTTTTAAGGTGTTGTCACCAAGAGTTCTTATGAACCTCAAGATGGGGTCTCATTTCACTACAAACGACTCAGATCCGGGTGATTTCCACATGTTTTAATGACAAATCACACCTAAATCTGTGCGATTTCGAGTTAACCATGAAGAACCACCACGAACGGCCAGATCTGATGGAACGGGGTGATTCCCGGCCGTTAGAATGAGTCGGAATTGACGGAACTTCAGGTGTTAGTACGAAATTACACTACTCTAGTGAAAACGAACGTTCTCCTTCCGATAAACACTCGAAAACAAGTGTTCAGAGTACGAAACAGACATGTCAGTCCGCACGGATGACACGGCCGCACGGATGACACAGCCCGCACGGATGACACAGCCCGCACGGATGACACCATCCGCACGGACCACCCATCCGCACGGACCACCCGCCCGTACAGACCACACACACCCGCACGGATGACACGTCCGCACGGACCACATGTCCGCACGAATGACACATCCGCACGGATCATGTGTCCGCACGGATGACATGTCACCCGCACGCACACTCATCCGCATGCACAATCAACCGCACGGATCACTGTTATCCGCACGGATAACATGCCATCCGGACGGATGACCTGTCCATCCGCACGGATGAGGCCCAATTCAATCAAACGAGTAACTTTTCAAGTTAATCTTGCTTAACCGTATTTCGTTTACTCTATTGCTTCAAGGATCATTACAGACAACTCGTAACCGACTCAATCAAGTTGTAATCTCGCTAAATACGCACTGTGAGTATACTTGACCCCTTTTCAATCGAATTTTGGGTGTAACATATGTTTCTAACAAATCGAACTTATCAATCGAACTATTCAATCAATCGAATTATCACTTGCGAATAACTGTTATGCATAGATATACGTGATGCTAGTTGCATATGTGCTAGGGCTTATACTCGCGACGTCCCACCAAGACTAGTATAGTACTATTTCGCCCGACGGGGTCTAGTTATGCCATCGTACATTCGAGCATCGAGGACTTAGTTGGTAGTATCAGTTTTGTGAGTATATATGTCGTGTATTACGTTTATGCATATGGGAATTCGCTACACTTTATCTACTATGCTATACTTATCAAACCTGTATACTCGCCAATACTTTTGTATTGACAAATCTTTTAACGTATGTTGCAGGTTAGATCGCAGACTATATCAAATCAAGCTAGGGAGTCTAGAAACTCAACTAAAATCTAGGTTGTCGGATTTGTATTGTTCGAGAGGACAAGAAATCTGTGATAACTTATGTGATTGTATTATTTGTTAGAATGGGATAACGAATGTATTAAATATTATCGCAATATAGTTGTTATGGATTCTCTTGAGCAATCTGATTCGCCTAGTGCCGCGCCCCGATGATTCCGCCATCGGTTGGGGTGTGACAGCAAGTCATCCGTGCGGTTGATATGGTGATACGTGCGGATGGGCCTTGCTTGTGCGCGCGGATGAGTGTGCGCACGGTTGACTTGTGCGCGCGGGTGACATGTCATCCGTGCGGATGACATGTGCGTGCGGTGTCATGATCCGTGCGGACATCATGATCCGTGCGGATGGCAGTGGTCCGTGCGGATGGCAGTGGTCCGTGCGGACTGACATGTCATCCGTGCGGACTGACATGTCATCCGTGCGGACTAGGGTCATCCGTGCGGACTGACTGGTCTGGTTCGCACTCTGACCACCGTTTCTGAATGTTTAACGGAGGGAATACGTTTGTTTCCACTAGGGTTGTGTAATTTCGCACTAACACTTGAAGTTCCGTCAATTCCGACTCATTCTAACGGCCGGGAATCACCCCGTTCCATCAGATCTGGCCGTTCATGGTGGTTCTTCTTGGTTAACTCGAAATCGCACAGATTTAGGTGTGATTTGTCATTAAAACATGTGGAAATCACCTGGATCTGAGTCGTTTATAGTGAAATGAGACCCCAACTTGAAGTTCCTAAGAACTCTTGGTGATATCACCTCAAAACGCCTCAAATCCGTAGATTTCACGGTTAGAATTATAGTTTTGAAAGATAGAATGATGTAGAATCGAGTGTAGATTGTAGAAGTACAAGTTTTAGGTTGAATTCTTACCGGAATCGCGAGGAAATCGAGAGAAAAGGGTCTTGGTGCGCGTGTGGTTGAACAGGAGCTGTCACCTCACTTGAATAGTGGTGTGGCAGGCTATTTATAGGCGAAAGAGGAGAAGAAGTGGGATCAGGCCCGGATAGCCCATCCGTGCGGATGGCCCATCCGTGCGGATGGCCCATGCGTGCGGATGGCCATCCGTGCGCATGCCCATCCGTCCGGATGGTCTATCCGTCCGGATAGACATCCTGACGGGCCGGACTTCTTCGTTTTTGATCGATTTGATAGTTTTTGAAGCGTGTAAAGACCATATTTAGTTTATATTATCAATATATTGTTATTATTATATTATTATATATATATATATCACTAGAGGTCGTATTTACGTATCCATAATCCAAAGTTTCGATATTTAACGATCGGTTTCGATTTCGAGTATGCGATTATTAGCGACGTTACACGGCCATCAATGAGGGTAGTATAGGTCCTTTTTGATGTCATCGTGAACGTTATTTCGTGTAGTGCCACAAAGGCTGACGGGGTACCGTTTACTCGTATTGTCATCATCGTCATGACGACTGGAGCTACAGCACTCACCCGAGGGTCCTTGTTAGCGTTAATTGTTTACGTTCGACACATCACGGCCACTGAGGAGGGTAGAATAGGTCCTCACTCAGTGCCTCCGTGAGTGTTAGTGTGATAGTAGTGTAGTATAATGATATTGTAGCTTGAAAATATGTGATTATCCTTCGAATAGCGATAAATACGATATAGTTACATTATGATCCGAATCTCTGGTGCTAGGCGTAACGAGTATAACGAGTAGTAACAACGCGCAAAAGTGCGGGTTGTTACAGGACGGCCCCAATACCCTCCGGTCTAAGGAGGGTAGTCTCAAACTTTTTAAAGACGAGATGATAAAATTAAGGCGATTCTTATAAATAAAAAAAGGTGCTTTTGATCCGGTGTCAACAATCCCTAGACCAAATTACCAACATATAATTTTGTATAAAATTTGAAGTTTTAGGAAAGTAAAGGCTCAAAGCCTTGCTTTGTTTTACTTTCCTTAAGCCACTTGTACACTTAAGCACCGAAAGTATTTGCATGTTAATACTGGTATATTTAACTAGACAGTGGAAACTTTAAGATTTTTATTCAATCACAAATTGTATATCATTATTATAGATATAATAATATTATCTTAGATCCATTTGCATTTGTGATAAACTTATACCCATTGTTTTAGACTCCCACTATTTCTACACTTTAAAAATCTTATTTTCACACCCCCTACATCTATGCGAATCGTATAGAGTTATATGAGTCATATAGGAGAATGTTGAACAAAAAAATATTAGAGAATGTTTTTTGTCTCCATTTATACGAGTCGTATAGTGTTATACGACCCGTATAGAATGTTATACGACCGAAAACCCATATAATGTTCTACGACTCGTATAAGGTTATACAACCCGTATAGAATGTTATATAACCCAATATTTCTCCATCTAGACCAGCTGCATAGCATTATACGACCCAATATTAGTCATGTCAGAATATTTCATGCGGGTCGTATAACCTAATACAACCCGTATAAAGGATGTAAAAACAACTTTTAAAGATGTGGGTTTATTAACACCATTGTTTTATGGTTTCCTTTAATATTATATGTTGAGAATTAATTCAAAGCTATGAATAGTGGAAGTATTGTTTTTAAAGCTATTTGTTAGACTAGTGGGTATGGGGGCCAGCTGAGGCCCGGCTAGGACCGGCGCCGGTCCCCTACACCGCCCCCCTGGGCTCGGCTCGGCAAGACTGACTCCCCACAGTCGGAGAGGACGGGCCTACTTTTCAATTTTCTAGCCGTTACAACGGCTCTATTTAATAAAAAAAGATCTTTTTTAAATTCAAATAAATACCCTCTATCTCATCCATTTTTATACAATTTTCTCCAATTCTTCTCTCATTCTCATCCATTTTTATAAAAACACTCCCTCTTTTTTATACAATTTTCTCTAATCATGCATCCACTCAACCCAAACAACCCCAACCCGAACAACCCCAACCCGAACAATCCCAACCCGAACCAACCTAACTTTTTTTCGACTCCCGCTTACACTCCGACTGTGGATCCTTCATGGGGGTCTCCGCAATTTACGTTTTCGGATTTCCAACAAACACCCAACGCCTTCTCACAAATGTCCCAAGTTCAAAAAATGCAACAATACCAAGCACTCCAACAAATCATGCAACGCAACTCGTTTGAACAACTCCAATCGCAACTGCCAACTTCCCAACCGCAACCCATGGTTCAAGTTGACGATGATGAAGAAGAAGTCGTCCCCGAATCGCCACCGCAAGAGCTCAAGCGCAAAAAAAACAAGGGGAAGGGGAAGAAGGTTGAAACCGTACCCGAAACCGTATAACAACCCTCCTGAATATTTTTCTGACACCCTAAAAATATTTAAAATATCCCAATATGTCCTAAAATTCACCCCATACGTGAAAACGGGCCCCGAATACCTTTTATATATTTAAAATTAATTAAAAATTTTAATTTTTTGGGGTTTAGGCGGGCCGCGTAAGCCATCCCCGAACCCTTACGCGGGCCGCGACAACTTAAAGGTCCAGCAAACCCCGGTGTTGACACGTGTCACGCAACGTGTTGACCCTAGTCATGACCCGGATCAGCTACGCCTAGACCCCTAGGCCACGCGGGCCGCGTAAGCCTTTGCTTACATTTACGCGGGCCGCAAGAAAGAGAGAATCAAGCACTATAAGTAGCAGACATCAGATCTTCAGGCTACTCGCTCATTTCTTTTCTTTCTAATCGAATTCTGAAGTAGTAGAAGTTATACTCGGGTCTAATACCCCCTAAATAACGAAGTTCTGCTCAGTTGTAAGTATCATAACCTCTGGATACGTATTAGATACTCTGTCCGATTGATCTAGGGTTCCGTAACGGCTGTCGTGGTTCTGCCCGACGTAGTCGTTGGAATGCCGTCTCGGGGAGGGTATTACTAATGTTAAAATGGGTTATTATACTAACACGTGTGCATTTGTGTAAATTATAGATAATTCTCAGGAAATCCTTACAGAAAAACCTAAGACAGCAATGTGAGTAATCTCCTTTTTGTACACAGTTTTTACAAAACCTTAACTATTTTACAATGCAATTTAGCAGTGATTGAGTCTTTGTAATTCTACGATTACTGCCGGTATGTTGGGGTTTTGTATACAAAATGGGAGACACGTTACCATTGGACGAAGGGTTAGACAATGTGTAATATGACCCACCAGTCAGGATTGACAGTACTGAATGAGGAATTGGGTAGATGTAAACATTGTAATCGCTCTCAATACTGTTTAAATTAAATTAATGTTTCTTGATTAAACTGGGATTCACTCACCAGTATTTTCCACTGATAAATGTTTTTAAAATGCGTTTCAGGTAACACAATGTGAAAGCCAATTAGAAGCCAGCTGGACAGCACTGAAGGATTGGAAAAGTGGCGATAAAAGTTACCTAAATAAAGAAGGCGTTTTATTTCAAATAAAATGGGATTTATCCCTATAAATCAGTTTGTAATGAAAACTTGGGTGTCATCCCAATATGTTTATTTATATAAAATGTGGTGTTTTACTCTGATAAAATATTTCCTAACTACGGTCCTGATGTAATTTCCGCTGCCAAATTAATAAACACCGATACCACCGACACTGAGTTCGCGGCCGCCCGTTCCCGGGACAGATAGGGGGCGGGGGTTGCGACAGAAGGTGGTATCAGAGCTCAGCCACTAATTCAGCCACAGAAGTGTTCTTCTGACACCAAATTTCAAAGTGTTAGGAAATAAATTACGGGAATACGTGCATAATTGTATTTTATTGTTATGTGTTATTTGACTATTTTTTAGTTTACAGTATGAGCGACCAATGACCATCTGACGCGTATCGTCAATTATCTGGTTCGCCTAGAAGCGAAGATGCCTCTTCTCAGCCTGCCCTCTCAGGGTACTCTGCTGATATGGTAAGAAGGAATATTCGTGATTAAGGCTCAGTCTAAAGAGTCATTCCCTCAGAAAAAGAGAAGATGGTTTAGTCGAGGGGCACATGAGCGTAGGAAGCGTATGAAAAAGTTACAAGACCAGAGAGCACTAGCAGCAGCTAAAAGAGAAACCGATGCCTATGCCCAGGAAATGATTAATAGGGGTATAGCCAATATCCACATCCTAGCAACCATTGCAGCTGACCCTAACCTGGAACGGATGATAGCACCCCAACCACAACCACCAATTCCTGACCAACCGATTGAAATAGAAAATCCCGAAAATCAAGTAGAAATGCATGATTTTAACCCGGAGGAAATACCTAGGGTACCCGCACCAAATCCCTTAGACCCAAATTACGACCCATGGTGGGACAACAATAGGGACTATGTGCAACGTTACCCGATACACGAAGACATGCCCATGCAGAACCTAGGAGCCTACCCAGGGTTAGATCCTCTAGATCCCTATTACGATAATAATGTATTCATTAGGGAGATTCTAGAAAATCCTTACCCATACCAGAACTTAGGACATTTGGTGAGGAAATTTTAGAGAGTAGTGAAAGAATGCGACAGGTGGGAGAGCGACTCGTCTGGAAATACGACGAGCGCAATATGGATTTATGGACGAATCCATATCCGTAGATGTGATGGTGGAGACGGTAGTAGTAATAATAATAATAATAATAATGATGATGATAATAATAATAATAATAATAATAATAATAATAATAAAATAATATAATATAATATGTGTGTATGTGTATGAAAAAAAAACTACGGCTATTAGTAGTGTAACTTTAAATTTCAGTCGATATTGTAATTTTAATTTCAGTACTGGTGTGTAATAGATGCATATTATATGAATAGAGTAAAGTCGTAATGATCGACGCTTTTAACCAAAGTGCGTGTCATGTGATTGACTATATTAAATATTATTTTGTGATTATTAATGCGTGGTAAATGTCTAAAATCCAGATGGACAACGAAGTGAACCAGGAAAACCAGAGTAACTTGATTAATGAGAATCCGAACAACAACAATAACAATGGAAATCAAGTGGATAATAGTGTCATCCAACACATAGTGGCACAAGGAATTATAGATGCAATGCCATATATTCTTCAAACTGTTAAGGATGCGGAAAATAAAAGTAAACATAGCAGTCGCAACCAACTGAACCAGAACACAACATAAACAATGGACCTGTACTTCAAATGCCCATTCCCAAAAGAAGAAAAACCATGCCTTATGGTTGTTCTTATAAAGAATTCTGGTCCTGCAAACCAATAGAATTCTCGGGCAATGAAGGACCCATTGCGACTCTGCGCTGGATAGAAAAGACTGAGGCTGTTTTAAAAATAAGCAAGTGTGCTGAAGAAGACAAAATAATGTTTGCTTCTAATTTGTTTAAGAACTCGGCTTTAGAATGGTGGAACACTATCCTCCAGTTAAGAGGAAGTGATAGGGTTTACAACATGGAATGGGAGGAATTTAAAAATATGGTAGAAAGAAAATTCTGCCATCCCAATGAAAAGGAACAGATAGCAAATAAGTTTTTGAACCTTAGGATGACCGGGGTAGATAATAAGGGGTATACTACCACATTCTTTGAATATGCTAGAATAGTACCTACCCTTGCATCACCTGAACCGGTATTAATCTCCCGTTACATCTGGGGATTAATTGGAGAGATTAGGCATGTAGTCAAGGCAGCTAGACCTCAAACCATAGAAGAAGCTGTAGAACTAGCAAATATCTTGACAGATGAATTAATCCACACTAGAGAAGAAGACCAGAGGAGAAACCTAGCTCAAAGGCTTACCCAAGAATTCCGATCTGGAAATTCCAACCGTGGGAAAAATGTAGGTTCTACATCTGCAATTTATTGCAAGTATTGCAAAAGGAAGCATTCTGGAAGATGCTCCATATATTGCAATTTCTGCAAAATATCAGGACACAAGGAAGAAAACTGCAGGAGGAAAGCCAACAACAGGATATGCTACAACTGTGGGGAACAAGGTCATATCAAGCCAAATTGTCCAAAATTAGCTCCAGCTACAAATAACAAGAACACTAAAAATGCTAGAGCATTCGTTCTGACTACAGACGAAGCCAAAATGATTCCGGACGTAATAGCCGGTACGTTTTAGTTAATGATGTTTTTGCTAAAGTATTATTTAACTCTGGTGCAAACCAAAGTTTTATTAATACTTCGTTTTGCAAACTTCTCAATCAACCATTAACTAAACTCTCACAAGAATATCTAGTCGAGACAGCAAATGGAGAGACGGTTACGATTTCTGAAATCTTGCTGGGAGCAAGAATAGAATTTTTAAACCAAAAGTATATTGCAAACCTTTACCCAATGAATCTGGCAGGATTTGATGTCGTGTTAGGAATGGATTGGTTAATAGCCAATATAGCTAATATTTTATGTGATCAAAAGTCAATTCAAGTAAATTCACCAAAGGGTGAAAAGATCACAATTAAAGGTGATAAACCATCTAGATCCACTAAATTCATCTCTGTGATGAAAACTGCAAGTTATATAAGAAAAGGATCTATAGTATATTTGATTTCCATAATCACTAACACTAAAGGAAAAGAACTAAAGGACATTCCAGTAGTTTCTCAGTTTTCAGATGTATTCCCAGAAGAATTACCAGGACTACCGCCAGACAGAGAAGTTGAATTCAGAATCCACCTATTGCCAGGAACAGCACCAATTGCCAAAGCACCTTACCGTTTGGCACCCGCCGAAATGCAGGAACTGAAGAAGCAATTAGACGAATTATTAGAGAAACGATTCATACAGCCAAGCTTATCGCCATGTGGAGCACCAATTTTATTCGTCAAAAAGAAGGACGGATCAATGCGTATTTGCATTGACTAGCGTGAATTGAACAAGGTCACGATTAAGAATCGGTACCCATTACCAAGAATCGATGATTTGTTTGATCAACTACAAGGGGCTCGATTTTTCTCAAAAATCGATTTAAGGTCAGGATATCATCAATTAAAGGTACAGGAAGAGGACATTCCTAAAAGCGCATTTAGAACAAGGTATGGCCATTATGAATTTACTGTCATGCCATTTGGTTTAACCAATGCCCCAGCTGCATTCATGGACATGATGAACCGAATATGTAAGCCATATTTGGATAAATTTATAATTGTTTTTATTGATGATATTCTCATCTATTCTAAAAGTAAGGAAGATCATGCAAAGCATTTGCACGCACTTCTAAGCTTATCAAGAAAGGAAAAGCTTTATGCTAAGTTTTCAAAGTGTGAATTTTGGTTAGAGCAGGTACAGTTTCTTGGACATTTAGTCAATCATGAAGGAATTCATGTGGATCCAACAAAAATCGAGGCGATTACCAAATAGAAAACCCCTGAGTCACCAACTGAGGTTAGAAGTTTCTTAGGATTGGCAGGTTATTATAGAAGATTTATTCAAGATTTTTCTAGAATAGTCATTCCCTTAACTAAGTTAACCTGTAAATCCATTAAGTTTGAATGGGGACCAAAGCAAGAAGAAGCATTTAGAATTCTTAAACGAAGATTAACTAATACACCCATACTAGCGTTACCAGAAGGAACTGAAGACTTTGTAGTCTATTGTGACGCTTCTAAGTTAGGTTATGGATGTGTGTTGATGCAACGTCAAAAGGTTATAGCTTACGCTTCTAGACAACTTAAGAATCATGAAGAGAATTATTCAACCCATGATCTAGAGTTAGGAGCTATAATTTTTGCCCTTAAAATTTGGAGACATTACCTTTATGGTAGTAAGTTTACCATATTCACAGATCATAAAAGTTTAAGGTATGTTTTCGGGCAAAAAGAGTTAAATATGAGACAAAGACGCTGGATGGAAATTCTTTGTGATTATGATTGTAATATCCAGTATCATGTCGGAAAGACAAATGTAGTGGCTGATGCTTTAAGCCGAAAGTATCATGAAAAGCCAAAAAGGGTACGTTCTCTTAAATTAAATCTACAAGTAGATTTAAATGATCAAATTAGAAAAGCACAAGAATCAGTAATCCAGGATGATACTGAAAAATTAAAAGGAATGATTAAGGAATTAGAACAAGGAACAGATGGAATTTGGAGATTCCATAAAAAGAGAATGTGGATACCTAAATTAGGGAACCTGCGTCATCGTATATTAGAAGAAGCCCATAAATCCAAATATACGATGCACCCAAGAAGTGATAAGATGTATCAGGATTTAAGAAATAATTTTTGGTGGATAGGAATGAAAAAGGATATAGCAGCCTATGTTTCTAAATGTTTAACCTATTCACAAGTTAAAGCTGAACACCAGAAACCCTCAGGTTTGTTACAACAGTTAGAAATGCTAGTATGGAAATAGGAATTGATAACAATGGATTTTGTTACCAAATTACCCAAAACAAGGAAAGGTAATGATACAATCTGGGTGATTGTAGATAGGCTAACCAAGTCAGCTCATTTCCTACCAATGAAAGAAACTTTCAATATGGAACAATTAGCTAAGTTGTATGTAAATGAAATAGTTTCATTACATGGAATACCTTTATCAATTGTTTCTGACAGAGATAACCGTTTTACCTCTCGTTTTTGGACAAGTTTCCAAAAGGCCATGGGAACCAAGCTAAATCTAAGCACAGCTTACCATCCTCAAACGGACGGACAAAGTGAAAGGACGATTCAGACAATGGAAGATATGCTTAGAGCTTGTGTAATTGATTTCGGAGGTAATTGGGACGATCACTTACCTTTAATAGAATTTTCTTATAATAACAGTTATCACACAAGTATCAACGCTGCACCATTCGAAGCACTTTATGGACAAAAGTGCCGAACCCCAGTCTGTTGGGCAGAAATTGGGGAAAAGCAACTAGCTGGACCTGAAATGTGCAAGAAACAACCGACAAGATTATTCAAGTCAAGGAACGACTGAAAGCAGCACGTGATCGACAGAAGAGCTATGCTAATAACCGACGCAAACCATTGGAATTTCAAGTAAGAGATAAAGTATTGTTAAAAGTCTCTCCTTGGAAAGGAGTGGTAAGATTCATCAAAAGAGGAAAGCTAAGTCCAGGTATGTTGGACCTTTTGAGATTATTAGTAGGATAGGACCTGTAGCCTATCAGCTACAATTGCCAGAAGAAATGGCAGGAATACATGATGTGTTTCATGTATCTAATCTCAAGAAATGCCTAGCTGATGAATCACTTGTAGTGCCTCTTAAAGATATAGAGGTAAATGAACAACTCAAGTTTGTAGAAAGGCCTCTACAGATTGAAGACAGGAAAGTCAAGAACCTCAAGCACAAGAGATTAGTTCTGGTCAAAGTGAAGTGGGACTCTAAAAGAGGACCTGAGTACACATGGGAACTTGAATCAGAAATGCAAAGGAAATATCCACACTTATTCCAGTAGATCTCGAGGACGAGCTCTAAAACAAGGTGGGGAGGATATAACAACCCTCCTGAATATTTTTCTGACACCCTAAACATATTTGAAATATCCCAATATGTCCTAAAATTCACCCTATACGTGAAAACGGGCCCCGAATACCTTTTATATATTTAAAATTAATTAAAAATGGAAATTTTTGGGGTTCAGGCGGGCCGCGTAAGCCATCCCCGAACCCCTTACGTGGGCCGCGACAACTTAAAGGTCCAGCAAACCCCGGTGTTGACAAGTGTCTCGCAACATGTTGACCGTAGTCATGACCCGGATCAGCTACGCCTAGACCCCTAGGCCACGCGGGCCGCGTAAGCCTTTGCTTACATTTACGCGGGCTGCGAGAAAGCGAGAATCAAGCACTATAAGTAGCAGACATCGGATCTTCAGGCTACTCGCTCATTTCTTTTCTTTCTAATCGAATTCTGAAGTAGTAGAAGTTATACTCGAGTTTAATACCCCCCCCCCCCCTAAATAACGAAGTTCTGCTCCGTTGTAAGTATCATAACCCCTGGATACGTATTAGATACTCTGCCCGATTGATCTAGGGTTCCGTAACAGCTGTCGTGGTTCTGCCCGACGTAGTCGTTGGAATGTCGTCTCGGGGAGGGTATTACTAATGTTAAAATGGGTTATTATACTAACACGTGTGCATTTGTGTAAATTATAGATAATTCTCAGGAAATCCTTACAGAAAAACCTAAGACAGCAATGTGAATAATCTCCTTTTTGTAATACCCTCCCCGCTAGTTCCCGGGACAGATAGGGGGCGGGGGTTGCGACAAACCGCGCCAAAAAGCGGTTCGAGAGCAAATGCGAGACCTTGGATGAAAATAGAGGTGGAGGCGCTAGAAATGACGTTTGTTAAGTCCTCTACTTGCCCGATAGTCAGTATGAACCAAAATTAAATTTTTTAATTTAAATTTAAAAAGATTTATTTTTACGAATGCATTATTTTTTTAAAAATTAGGGAACAACCAAACAGGTAGTAGTTTTTGGAAGGAGACAACGGATAGATTTAACGGGATTATGGAGCATGGCCCGGCTCGTGATGTCGAATCCGTCTCAGGCAAGTGGCGTAAAATGAGCAAGACCATCAATACCTTTAAAGGTTATTATAACCAAATTTACACTTGTCCTCCTAGCGGGAGTAACGACGAGGACATTCTTAACCTTGCTATGGCTAAGTGGGACTCTCAAAATTCAACGCCTTTCCCGCACCTCCGAGCATGGAACGTTTTAAAGAAAGAACCAAAATGGAAGGCGGTTCCAAATGAGGTCGCAACCGCCAAACGGACTAAAACTACCGAGTCCGGAGGATGAAAAATATACTCACAAGAAAACCGTGTCGGCCGACTATGCTCGAGCGGAGGATTTTAGGATTATGAGGTTGGATCTCCACTCGGTTCCGGAGAATGAACGCGAGGTTTATCGTAGGATGAAAGAAGAGGTGAAGAAAAAATGGACGTCGTAGGTTGTTTAGTTTTTTAATCGTATCGTAATTTTTTTTTTCGTTTTTATGTTTTCCGTTTCTAGGATTAGTAATTTTAATTTTTAGGAAATGTAATTTTTTTAATGCTATGAAATGAATTTATTTATGTTATTTTATGTTGTATTTTTTAATGTTTTTGAAATTTTAATTAAGTTAACAAAAAAAACTTAGAAAATTATAAAATAATAGGTGGGGTAGGCTCATCCTCCACCCCCTTCAAAATGCATGGAGGCCCATCCTCATGGGGATTAGCCTCCCCATACCCTCTAGTCTTAGGGGACCGGGGCGTAAGTGGGTACCCCTACCTATAACCAAACACCACCGCCGGTGGTGCGATTAAAGTCTAGCGGGTAGGGTTTGGGTTGGGGACTACCTGATGCTTTTTGTGTTTGAATGCTCTTTTTAAACGGCTATGAAGCCGTTAAATTCAAGAAAAAAATATTTTTCATTATTATTATTTACGTTTCAACCATTTTATTTACCATTCATCATTTCACATTATACCCCATTCCAATATCTCTAGCATTTTTACTACAATTTTTTCTCTACACCCAATATTTTCTCACCATAATCCATTAACATGGGTGGAGGTTATTCATTTCCTAGCGAACTGGTGGAGTTTTCACACCGTTGGCAATTAAAACGCCGTCGTTTAAACATGCAACCTTCAAACCCACCGCCATCCAACCGTCGACGACCAAGACGTCTTGTAAATCAACAACCTACAAACCCACCGCCTACAAACCATCCTCCTGTTTATGAATACTACCAACCACAACATCTCGACGATTTAACCGTTTAAGAGTTGAACTTGGCATACGATATAACCATGAGTCGACTTCAACTTGCGGGTATAAGAATTGGGGAGGCGTCTCATCCTACACTGCCAAACCCTCCACTAACAAACCTGAACCCAGCACAAGACATCCCAGCATGGACCGAAGGCTATGAAACTGACTCAGTAGAGAAATATATAGAAAAAAGGGATGAGGCTATGCGCTACCCAACACCTGAAAGCCTGCCTCATCAAAATCCCGATCATAGGTCGAACGGTCGTGACGGTGATCGTTCTGTCTCCTCACTCGAATTGTTCTTGGGTGATTGGGATTAATTGTTTTTATTAGTAATGTATTAGTTTAATTGTGTGTTAGAATGTTTAATTTTAATTATTATGAATTTATTATTTTTATTTTTAGGAATGTTTTTTTTTTAATTTTTAGGAATGTTTTTATTTTTATTTTTAGGAATGTTTAATTATTTATATTATTTGTAATAAAAATAGAAAAAAATGAAAAGATAAGACGGTCTAAGTGACGCCAATAAATATGGTAAGAGTGGGTAGTGGATAATTTAAGTGACCACCAAGAAAATTTAAGTAAGTAAGGAGAAGTCTAAACACCTCTTCCCCTTTATGATTTTGAAAGAAAGTTTGAAGTGAGTTAGGGTAAAAAGTCTAAACACGTCTTCCCCTTTATGATTTTGAAAGAAAGTGTAAGGGTTATCACATCATCGCGAGAGGTTGGGAACACCATGCCCCTCTCCCTCTATCCCCGAGTTTTATAATACAAAACTAATTACCTATGCAAATCAACAAACAAACCAGTTAAAAATTGGTCATGGATTTATATTCCTATATTGACTTGTAAATCTAAGATTCTTTTTTCCTCACTCATGTCCAAACAAACCAATATCAACTAGCATTCCGGTTTAAGTTGACATTCTTAATGTATTTTATATTCTTTAAACTTATAATGTATTTTATATTCTTTAAAGTTATAATGTATTTTATATTCTTTAAACTTATAGGTCTCTAAAAACAAATAAAGGTAGAATAAATTAACCATTTATAATAATCCAAATAAGACAATCCAAAACACCTTAAACACCCAAAAATTATTAAATAAAAAGTATAAGAAAGTTTATTGAAAGTAACAAATTGGTCATGGATTTATATTCCTATATTGACTTGTAAATCTAAGATTCTATTTTCCTCACTCATGTCCAAACAAACCAATATCAACTAGCATTCCGGTTTAAGTTGACATTCTTAATGTATTTTATATTCTTTAAACTTATAATGTATTTTATATTCTTTAAAGTTATAATGTATTTTATATTCTTTAAACTTATAGGTCTCTAAAAACAAATAAAGGTAGAATAAATTAACCATTTATAATAATCCAAATAAGACAATCCAAAACACCTTAAACACCCAAAAATTATTAAATAAAAAGTATAAGAAAGTTTATTGAAAGTAACAAAGAATATCAATCACAACACCATGACCATATACAAGATTTTAATTGGTATATTTGACCATCTAATTAAAGTAGATATTACATTAATAAAGTTAACATTACACATGTACCCCTAGTCACAAATCAATATTCAGTAAATTTATATATGTTATTACCCATAGATTTAATTTTTTTTTTTGAAAAGCAAACTTCATTAAACACCAAAAGAACGGGGCATCTCCAAGACGGAGACACCCACGACAAAACAATTACATCACATCAAAATAAAAAGACTTCCAACCCTTCTAATCCATACCACTATTTCTACCCCTGTTATTATACCAAATATAACTCAACGCTTTAACATCGGAAACAATCTCAACAACATTCCTAGAAATCTGATTAAACACCTTCTCGTTCCTAGCCTTCCATATCCGCCAACAAGTCACCATAAGAATGCCGTATAGAATCTCCTTTTTACTCTTCGACCATCCCGAATTCGTAACCACATCAACAATATCTTTAACGGAGAATAAGAAAATAGAAGGAAGATGAACCCAATTCGCAATCCCATACCAAACTCCATGCGCCACTCTACACACCGTAAAAATATGCTCCACGCTTTCATCAACCTCATGACATAACTCACATAGGCATTCCCCGTTAAGAATATTTCTTCTCCGTAACGCGTCTTTGGTGGGAATCCTATCCAACATCGCCCTCCACAAAAACACATTACACTTTAACGGGACCCACTTACACCATTGAAACTCGAGATGTATATCTTCCATTCGGTCACTATGAATCCATTTCTTCACCTCCTTAACTGAAAAATCATTCGGCCCACTAGATTCCCAAGCCCAAGTGTCCCTTTTATTAGCCAATCTCTGCTCCACAAGCAGCCGATGACAATCAACCAATTCACGAACTTCTTGATCAGAAGTCGGATACGACCTTCATTTCCACATCATCGCCCCAGCCATGTTATGATCACCAATCCTATCCGCTACCACACACCATTTATCTTGCTCTAACCGAAACAAAGCAGGGAACATCATCTTCAAGGGAACCCGATTAATCCAGGGATCGATCCAGAACTTTATATCGGCCCCATTACCCACCTGACCCCTTATCATGTTAACTCCAAAAGAATCACCCACCTTTATCCGACAAGCACTATTAACAAGCTTCGTCCACGTCCCCGAGAACCTAGGTTTATGAGGATATGTCTCCCACCTCCTCGTAGACCCGTGTTTCGCATCAATCACTCTTCTCCACATAGAATTACCTTCCTTACGATAACGCCAAAGCCATTTTAACAATAAAGCACTGTTATTCTCTCCAAGCTTACTTAGACCCAACCCTCCTTGTTTCTTGGTTGAAGAAACTACTTCCCATCCAACCCAATGGACCTTATTAACGTCCATATTTCCTCCCCATAGAAATTTCTTAATCAAGGATTCAAGGCTATTAATAACCACAACAGGCGCCTTGAACAAAGAAAAGTAGTAAGAAGGCAAACTCTCCAACACCGATTTTATAAGCGTCAACCTTCCACCAATAGATAGGATTTTCGATTTCCACTTGGACAAACGAGTTTTAAAGACTTTCAACACCGGATCCCAATTACTTATTCTACTCATATTAGCACCAAGTAGAATCCCTAAATACGAAAAAGGAGTGGCACCCGAACGACATCCCATTGCACCCGCCTTGCCACTAATCTCAACAATATTCTTCCCCACACCAAAGAGTGTAGATTTATGAATATTAATCCTAAGGCCCGAACATAAATGAAACACCCGAAGCAATCTTCTAAGAGTTACAAAGTTGTTCTCCGACCACTCTCCCATAACCATCGCATCATCTGCGTATAATAAATGAGAAAGAATAGGTCCTCCATTCAGAAGCCGAATTCCACTAAAAGAACCCACATCACACGCCTTCCTTATAATACCCGAGAGTGCCTCCATAACAATGATAAACAGGAACGGCGAGATAGGATCACCTTGTCTCAAACCCTTCTCACAAGGAAATTCAATCGTCGGAGAACCATTAACTAGGACCGACGACCTAGCCGACTCTAACACTCCTTTAATCCATTTACACCATCTCTCCGGGAAATTCATTTGTCGCATAACCGAATTAACAAACCCCCAATTGACCTTATCATAGGCTTTTTCAAAGTCAATTTTGAACAAAAATAACTCCTTCCCACATCTTCTAGCCCAAGATAGAACTTCGCTGATAACCAGAGGACCATCCAGAATATATCTCCCTGCAACAAATGCTGATTGCGTTTCTGATATAAGACTATCAATCACCTTTTCAACCTGTTTGCTAGGACTTTGGATATCACTTTACTGACAACACCAATCAAATTAATTGGACGATACTCCCCCAAGTCAATCGGATCATTCACTTTAGGAACCAAAGTTATAAACGAGGATCCTACACCTCGACTTATAACCCCTGTCTCTGCAAAGTTGTTAAAAATGTCCAGAAAATCACCTGAAAAAATCGACCAAAACTTCTTAATAAAACGAAAGTTAAAGCCATCAGGGCCCGAGGCTTTATCACTCCCGCATTCGAACACCGCATCCTTAATCTCTTTCTCTAAGAAAGGAGCCACCAGCCCATCCGTCGCTTCCGAATCAAGAGTCTTTAGACCGTAAACATGAAGAAAAGGCCTATCTTTTATCTCTTCCACAAACTTTTCTTTAAAAAACCGATGCACCTCCTTTTTGATCTCCTTAGGCTTCGTAACCCAATTCCCGTTTATGAACAAGCCAGGAATCGAGTTGGACACTCTCCTACCATTAATAACTCCATGAAAGAAACTAGAGTTTTCATCAACCTCTTTCGCCCACTTTACACGCGCTTTCTGTTTCAAATCCCTTAACTTATAACCTTCCAATTCTTTCAAACGCTTCATAGCCTCTTCATGCACCCACCCTTCTTCATTCAAAACACGATTTTCAATAATACCTTCTAACTCCACTATCTCGGCTTTCAGATTAATTTCCTCCTCAAGTTCAGCCTCTACCTGATCTTTGTGCCATGACTTAATAACCGACCTAATCCTCCTAAACTTGGTTAACAACTTCACATCAGGAGCTCCCAGAACATCAAAATTAGCTATAGCCTCTTCCACCACCTTATCATAATCTTTTCTACAAAGCCAAGAGTTGTAAAATCTAAAAGGCTTTGGGCCAAAGTTCCGTGACTCTATCTTTAACAGAAGCGGACAATGATCAGATTCATCCCGATCTAAAACTCTATACTCCGCATTAGGCCATTTGTTGAAAAACGACCAACACACAAAAATACGATCAATACGGCTAAGTTTGTTGTCTGCAAGAAACGTGAATTTACGACCTCTCAACGTATACTCATACATGCCAGCATCTTCCAAAAAATCATTGAACTCTTTCGTGGCCGCTTCGTCAAACTTCGAATTTCTTCGTTCAACCCGGTCTCTCACACTGTTAAAATCTCCCCCAACAATCCAGAACCCATTATCATCCATATCAATCTCCTTCAAAGTGTCCCAAACCAGTCGTTTATCGACCAACTTTTGCGGGCAATACACGTTAACATACGAGACCTTCTGACCATCATGTTTCATGTACCCCGAAACCACAAGAATCGATCTATGCTTTACAACCGACGTCTTCACAAAAATCTTGGAGTTCCAAATAGATAATAATCCCCCAGACCTACCCGTAGCATTTACATACTCAAAATCAAACTCACCCGTCCCCCAAAATCTACTAACATCCACCCCTTCAATCGACTGAAACTGAGTTTCCTGAAATATTAAGAAACCAGCCTCATTTGACACCTTTAGCTTTCTAACCCACGCACTCTTTCCAACCGACCCCAACCCTCTGATGTTCCAAGATATAACATTCATTGAGGAACTGATTGAAAGCCTTCTTCGCTAATCATCTTCCTAATAGACTGCTCGTACCTGCCAATATTAGACACTCCAAGATTCTTGCCCAAGTTAACTGTCTCGATAACTTCTTCAACGTTTTCCTCCCCCTCCTGGTTGACGTCCCCTTCTATAACATTCGATTCCACCTCATTCACTCCAATCTCCACATTCACCGTCTCTTTGTTAAGATCGGGAGTAACAAACGCTTCCTGAGACTCATCGACTTCAGCACACTCCTTAGAATTCCCATTCACAGAAAAAATAAACCGATCTATATCAAAAGGGTCATCCCCTTCTCTAGATCGTTTTTTAGGCCGTTCTTGGCCCACCGATGAAGGAGACTTATTTGACCTCGTCTTCTTCCGAAAGCAACCTCTTCTCTTGATCTTATTATTCTTATTTGTCTGCCCACCAGTTACGTGAGAGGTAAAAACCTCCTTAATAACAAGACCAGTACCTTGCATAAAGTTACCAGCCTGAACATCACTATCACTCATCTTATTATGACCTGCTTCAAGACCCACGAGGGGGTCCACATTCAAATCATCACATGTGACATCTTTCTTTAACGTAGCTTCATCATGCAAACTTTCTTCCGAAACTTTGATCCCCTCCTCCAAACAATCTGGTGTCCATTCCCCAACCTCTTCCTCTATGACAACCGAGAACACTTCCTTCCTCCATTTTAACGATAAGTTCGTATTAATCCTCTGGACAGATTCACACAGGACTCCAATCATGACATGAGATAAATCTTCTTCTACTTCGCTGACTTGAGCCGATTGAATAACCGTACCAAACTTTGATCCAATTACATTGAACACACAGTCCTCAAACAAACACAATGGAACCCCAAAAACCTTCAACCAAGCAATACGTTCAACTGGTACCCGTTGCCCTTCCCAATGATCCAACGTATCGAAAACCGACATCCAAACTTCTTTTGTCCGCTGAAACTCTACCATCGTCTCCTGATCTTCAAATACCAAAATAACCCATAAACCTCCCACATACCTAATCCCAACCTTCGACATTCCAATCGAAGACAGCCAAACCCTCAAATTAGTTAAGTCCCGGAAACAACGAATCCTACCAACCAACCCAATCCTTTCCACTGCAGACTGCCCTGAAAATTAGATTCTAAAACCACCTCCATAGGCCCCAGCCCCGGTTCTTTATCAAGCAAAATATCCTTAAAGGAACGTTGGTTAACAGAACTTGGCCTCATCTGATCACCGTCCACCGCATTCGTTTTTACATTAACATTTCCTCTCTACCTTTTTCTCATTCACCAGAACCCACTGCTTCTCCTCCTTCCATGATACCTTCTCCCTGTCCACAAACCGAGCAAGCACAATATACAACTTATACGAACCTATCCAGAAATCTTTTAATTCTTTCTCTAAACTCACTGGGTCTTTAACATTCCTAAAGGAGACTAAACCAAACCTTTTACCAAGTTTATCGTACTTTCTCGCAATATACGTACCATTAATCTCTCCAAATCCTTTAAGGACTGCATGAAGATCCGACGAGGCACAACCCCCCGGAAGATTGGACACGAAAAACTTTGTGACCGCGACATCATTGTTCTTCGAACCATCATCTTGACCTGGTCTCTTTCCCTTCTTCGAAGGAACATCATACCATGTATTAATCATGTACCTCTCCCTGCCCGCCATAAAGGATTCGAAAAACCTGATCGCCTTTGCCGCCTCCTAGGTTTTCGGAAACCTAGGGTTTTTTTTACCAATACATGAATAGTTAATGCAGCTATCATGTACTACCCATCGATTTAAATCAATTTAATTTTTTAGCTTATTATGTTTAATTAAATAGAATTAAGATCACTTTGTTCTTAGATTTATATATGTTAGCTAATAAGATTTTTGATAGTTGCATAATCTAAAACCAAATAAGTGTTAGATTTATAATCAGTGAGATTTTTATGCATAACTAGAAAAAGAAGTAAAACAAAGAGGTAACACGATAAAGAAAATATCATAAATATAAAGTTTTTGACCAATTGCGAACACATTATTTTGTCGGCATTTGCTTTTGTTACTTATTTCCTGTTAATATATTTTGTATAAGTAGAGAAAAATATCATAATCATCGATTTTACACGGAAAATATCATAATTGAGTTAGTTACATTTAATGAAAAGCTTGTATTGAGATTCAATATGTCTTTCTTTCATTTGTTTTTGATACGTTTGGTTCTATTGCTTCCGAAGTTGTCGGTATTTGGACATAGTGTAGAAGGTCGTGCATAACAATTTCTCGACGTCGAGGAACCAAAGTTTTATTTTTGGTAGAATTGGATTTGCTATTCAAAAGGAGGTTACAACGCAACGTATTTACCGTTTACATGTCATTCTTGTGTAATTTTCCCAATGTTTAAATCTATTTAAAATCGGTTACTTTACATATCATAATTATAAAAATATTATTAAATACTATGTTAGAATAACTTTTTTTATAGCTTAAGCATATTTCAAAAGAAATCTTTTTGTTTACTTTACTAAAAGTTTAATGCTAATATAATATTGGCATGCACCATTAACTGTTAAATACAAAATGTTGTTGAAGTATATAACTGTAACATCATGCAATGCGGTCATATATTTTATATTTGCAAAATGCATATGGGTGGGTATTAATTTTGATTTTGACCAAAAGTCAAAAGAAATATAATTCAGCTTAAAGTAACCAATAATGCATGTGAGAAGAACCGCTTATCATAGGGTGGTTTCAAACATAGTCCTCATGCTTATGTCATGCATGGCGTTGGTCACTTTTTACAAGCCATGTGCCCAACCGGTCGGGCTTTAAACGGTCAACAAAATCAACCTAGCAGCACTTTTGGGATACCTACTAGATCAAACAGAGTACTTTGAAAGTAGTCCGAGTTCATCATCAATTCCAGGGAAAGTCATGAGGCGACCACCAGACCAAAGGCCTTTAGTAAATTCACTATACCTTCTCGATAAACTAGACGTGAAAGGATTTTGCGTGTTACTATATTTTGTGTATCGACTCTACGGACTTTAGACTAACACAAGTCATAAAAACATGAATTATTTCACGTATCTGTTTTAATTTCGCTTATCTTCACATAACATAATTAAAGGTCCGTTCACACCTAACACACTCACCCACAAAATGAATTGCGTATGACATTATCAAACGTTCATTTGTCATACATATACAAAACATTGGCTCAGAGTAGATGCACAAAATAAGTTTGCTTAGCCATGAGTTATTTTCAATTCACGGTGAAACTGTCGAGGAAGCATTAAAAAAGGGACCTAAGGTGATGTATGAGTAGTATTATTCGAAAATCATCACGTGCATGCTTCATTTTGAAATAAGCATGCCATACGCGACGGACATACCAAGAGCTGAAGAGCCATTTCGTCAAGCGATACTAAGGGGCTGTTTGGCTAAGCTTTTCAAAATTACTTATTTGCTTATTTGCTTTCAGAAAAGCAAATAAGTCAATAAGCTGTTTTGAAAAGCTTTAAAATGGAGCTTTTCAAAATGACTTATTTGCTTTTCAGAAAGCAAATAAGTCATTTTAAAAAGCTTAGCCAGACAGCCCCTAAACGTCTAAACATCTTTACGAACTTTGAACGGTGTGTAGGATGTAAATGAATCGAGCCAGAGGAGCTCCGCTCATTTATTATTTAATTAACCTACTTTTTCCCTCTATTAACTAGGTTAAAAACCTGTGCATTATACGAAATTAAATCAATGAAATACTAAATAGTTATTTATAAGCGGAAAAAGTAAAGGAAATAGATGTTATCCTAATTTCATACATAACAACCGTAATTATGTAAACATATATTTAATATATATTAAACAAAATTACATAAACAATACACTTGTTTAAGCTTGGGTGCCTAATCAATCTCAGTATTTGAAGCTTGGGCTTAAGCTCGTTATTTAAACGGGCTTGAATATAAGCAGCGACTTGTTTAAGTTCAACTTAATTCGAGTTTTTAGCTACCAATCTCAAGTAGCGCGACTTTGCTTGACTTAATTTTATGATGTTGCTATGTAAAGGATTATAAATTGATTTAAAAAAAACTACAGTTACAAATAGCGATAAACTTGCAAGTTTTATTTGCCAAAAGGGAGTTCTTGAAATAAGTTTTTAGCTTTTTTTTTTGAAGGCAGATGAAATTATATAAACTAAGGCTACATGAACAAAAAAGCTTAAGATACAATCGAAAGGAAAACTGTTAGGTATCAAATAGTAGAGGGGGTCAAATGTAATAATAGCATAGTATGAGGGTTGAAGGTGTAGCTAGTCAATTGTATTAGTTGTTAATAAGCGAATTGGTTACTGGAATGAGATTAGCGAATGATTTTGAGACTTTCTTCCTCTTTTGATTCTTTCTCTTCTATCTCTCGCTCACACGCTTGATCACCATTTTTACACGTAACAATGGTATCAGAGCTTCCTTTCCTCTCGACCTTGGGTTAGGGTTCGAATTTCTACGACAACAATCAAAGTTTGGGCAACAAAAGGCTTCCTTACAGCAACAATTTGAAGCAACAGTCAAGATATACTGGTGATTGGTATCAACAACAATTCACCGAAGATTCAAGAACAAAAGATAATTCAGCAATTTATTTGAGAGACAGCAGTAACAAAAAAATCAACACATCAACTATTCAAGAACGGGGTTCATTTAGTTGAATTAGAATTTGGTGATTCAATCAATTGAACAAGACAACGGGCATTGATCAGATTTGATGATTCAGAGTAGCAGCAACAAATTGACAATGGAATTAGCAGTGGAAGAGATTATGGCACTAAGGCAAGAAGGTACGGTTAAGAACTATTGTGAGGAATTCGAATCTTTGTTAAATCGGGTTAAATATTCTGAAGAAATTAGTGAATGTTATGCTATATACCTCTTTATGGATGGTCTTGAACCAGAAATTAAAGATGTTTTCATAACATGGCATCAATATAGTTTTAACAATGTGAAAGACTACATTTCTTTAGCTTTGAAATTGGATGCAAATGAATTGAAAGATTCGTTTTCTCCTTATGATCCAAATTCTTCTTTCTATGATGCTTTCAAGGTGTTTGATGTTAAGGATTCAACGGGAAATGGTAGGGCTATTGGTAATGATGTTTCAAGTGAAAATGGGAATGATAATAAAAGTACAACTAAGGTGTTTGATGAAATGCCAGAAAGGTTTGAGAAAGAGATTCAAGAACTGATTGATGGTGATGATGCAAAGGAAAATGAAGAAGATAGTAAAAAAGATCAGATTCATATTAATCTTCGTGATGATGGTAAGGAAATGAATAGAGACATGAAAAGGAAAGAGAAAATCAGTCAAGAATCAACAATTGGTCAGTTTCTTTGGTCATGTTTGATGATAAAAGTAGGAATGGGGGCTGCGAATTTCAGCATATAAATCACACAAAAATGAGAGATGAATTTGCTTCTATGGTTTTTTTAGATCATACATGTATAGATCATACATGTATGAGTGCCAAGATTGAAGTGATTCACCTAGAGATGATACAGTTGAAGCCCGATTCCTTATTTGAGTCTGATGTAACATACATGGATGAAGAAATACAACTAAGTCTCAAATTTTGGTTTTGGACAGATACTGGTTGGGTTTGTAAAGATGGATGGAAGAAACGATTAGGTTGGATAGATATTAGGTGGAGATGGATTGAAAATTGGGGTACGAATAATGAGGGTTTTCAGGTTGTGGGTAAAAAGAACATACGGGTCAAAAATGTTTCTTCTAATCAAACTGGTGTTTCTAGTTCGAGAGTTTCCTGTCAAAAGTTGGGTGTGGCTGGTTATGTTCCTGTTCATAGTTCAAAGGCTAGTTGTAATCAACCTAATAATAGTAGAATAAGTGTGTTTAAAAGGTTGCAGGAGTATGTTGGTACTTTACTGAATGGTGCTAAAGATGAACAGGAAAGTAATGATAGCAATGTGGTTGTATGGTCATTTGTTCCTAATTCCATAACTCAAAGCCAGCAGTCCTTCATTTGTATTCTGTCTCGGGTAAAAGATGCAGTTGAGATATCATTCAAGGGCAATGACATCATGGTCGGTGTTACTTTTAGGATGTCAATTTTAGCTATTGTTAAATTGGGAAAAAATAAGCCAACTGTAAAGACTAAAATAGTGAAAGTTGGAGTTATTGGAAGCATACTCTCAGAAGCACCTGGTTTTCTAAGTCTTACTTTTACCAAAGTACTCAGAATATTGACTAATGCTGCAATAACAAAGGGGCATCATGAAGTAAAGGTAGAATCTACACAACGACAAGTAATTGGTCCAGTTATGCGAGTTTTTTGTTCGAGCACTCTAATTTTGCAGAAACTGACTCTAAAGAGTTCTGTTAGCATTGTTTTAAGTTGGCTTAATGAACCTGCAAATGAAGTTTCCAGTTCAGTTCTGAGTGAGTTCTACAAGTTGTATTTGATGGTAATTGGAAGATTTGGATACAAATTCCTTTTAGAAGTTGCAAAGGTGCCATATTTTATCACAATATCTTCTGCTGAAGTTAATGGTAATGTGAAAGAAAATTCTTTTGATGATGCACATGTGAGCACAAAGACCATGCAAGAGCTTATGCATCATCCTTCTCAAGTGGACTTCATTTGGGGTCATGGAAAAAATGAATCACCAGCTATCGTTTTTAAACAAACAAATTCAAGTTCAAAGGAAAAGGAAAAGCAGTTTGGTTTTGATACTCTTGATTAACATTTTTTTTTTTCATTTTTTTACAGTGTGTGTGATAGCTACTTACAATTGTTCTCCTTATTCTGATTTTTGGGGACAAAAATCTTTTAAGGGGGGAGTAATGTTAGGTATCAAATAGTAGAGGGGGTCAAATGTAATAATAGCATAGTATGAGGGTTGAAGGTGTAGCTAGTCAATTGTATTAGTTGTTAATAAGCGAATTGGTTACTGGAATGAGATTAGCGAATGATTTTGAGACTTTCTTCCTCTTTTGATTCTTTCTCTTCTATCTCTCGCTCACACGCTTGATCACCATTTTTACACGTAACAAAAACAACACCCATTAGACCAGTTCAAGCTTTACGACACGATATCTCCTGCTCCAATAAGGCTGGAGGGTGTGGGATGTAGTCCCTAGGGCTTTATCAAGACACGTTAGCAACATGTAGGATCCACGTCAGCCACGGGGCTTTATAACGTCTTCCCTTAACTTGCAGGGTGTGGGATAAAACCCTCTATTAAACAAAATTAAAAAAAAGATTGTATTGGTTTAAATGCATGTGGGGCCCACGTGAACACTTCTTCCTCCTCGTTACCATGATGGAGCCATGCCCATAGCGCCCTTAGTTAATTTGCTAGGTGTGGGTCGATGGCGCCGAGTGACGCTATAGGGGCTGAGGTGGCCATGGTGACGCCTCCACACCCTCTGGCCTAAGCTTGCGAATAGAGGCTTTCTTGTTGCTAACATTTTATCATTTCTTACCCTCTAGATGCACCGATACCAAGACATTGTTAAAATAAGTTTTGGCTACTTTGGTAAATTAATATGAACTAGTTGATTTTATGTCCGCGCGTTGCGGCGGTGACCCAATGACTGCAAAACGTGTGTCAGCAACGGCAAGCAGCTACCGAATATAAAAAATAAATAAAAATGACATGGTAAGGATAGTCACCCCGTTCTAAAAAAAAAAGATTTTAAATAACCTAATATATAATAATAGGACCCGACACGTCCTACACGTTGGAAATTCAGTTGTTTTCAGCTCAGTTATTTCGGTGCTAACACGTTAAAATATGGATGAGCTCGGTACCGGTAACGGCACCGAAAGTACCGATCCGGAAAATCATCGAAATTAGGTACCTGCACCGAAAATGCTCGGTACAATACGGTATGGTATTTGAAGGTAAAAATCAATAAATACAGGTATGGTGCTAGACCGGTGTTGAACCGAAAGTAACGATTCTGAAAACGCCAAAAGATGGGTACCAAATTGGTGCCGAAAATGATTTGGTATAGTAAATTTGGTACCGATACGATACCGGTTTGATTACAGGATTTGATACGATTTGCTCATCCATAATCTAAATATCCAAGTTAATTTTACATGCTATAATTCATTCATTACAGAAAAAGACAAAAAAGGAAGCGAAATAAGTTGTTGTGTATTTAAAACCTCATTCAAATGAAATACAATTTACTTACTGTGTGTATGAAAAGTAATTTAAACGGTGCAATTACTTGCATTGTTACGTTGCTACAGGATTTGATGAGCTCGGTACCAACCGGTACCGAAAATACCGTTATCGAAATCCCCAAAAGTGGGTACCGGTACAGAATATACCTGGTACGGTACGGTTCGGTACCGGTCGATACTTGTACGACACCGGTATTTGAGGGTAAAAACCGGTGAATACCGGTGCCGAACCGGTACCAAAAATACAACCGGTTTGCTAAATTTGATACCGGTACCCGATACCATTTGCTCATCACTTAGTGATGCTACTATTGATTTATTTCTATTTTTAATATATAGGCCCAAAAGTGGTAACCTGTATCAAATATACCTGGTACGATACGGTTTGGTAACGGTCGGTACTGGTACGACACCGGTAATTAAGGGTAAAAATCGGTGAATATCGGCGTCGAAGAGGTACCGAAAATACACCCGATTTGATAAATTTGATACCGGTACCGGTACTCGATACCATTTACTTATAATACTGTTCATTCATTTGTAATATTATCATATAGTAATAATAGGTTATTATAATATTATAAAACTACTGTTCATTCATTTGTAATATTATCATATAGTAATAATAATAATAATAATTTAAGTTTATTTATATCTATTATGTTTTTTATGAGGTCCTTTTAAATATGTCTTTCTTAAAAGTTGAGTAATAATTATGTTCCTTTATTCACGGCCGGTTATCACGCTTTGACTTTTTGATTTTGGCTTTAGTTCATGTCTATTAATTTGCTCAAAACATACGGAACCTAACCAAGTTGTACCCATTTAATACGTGAAGTACACACTTGGTGCTATAGATCATTAGTCCTATCTATGTCCGTACGACGAAAACGTGTCGAGAAACTTCTAATCAAGAAATGATGTTTATGCTAATACTCAGGGCCGGCTCTGGCCTGGCAAACCCGTGCTGACGCCCGAGACCCAAAATTTCAAAGGGCCCGAAAAGTTTTTATAAGCTTGTATGTATTGATTAAATCGTATATTTAGTATATTTATCCGTTTATTATGTAGAAAAGTATTGGTAGTGTAGTGGCAGAAATCATCTCAAAATAATGCAAAGGTCTTAAGTTTGAGTCTTTCCTCCATCACTAAGTTTTTATTTTTGTAATTTATTTACCCTTAACCATAATTTTGGGCCCAATTCTTTTCGTCGCCTGAGGCCTAAATTTTTTTAAGAGTTTTCGGGGACGGCTCTGCTAGTAATACTCATTATATATGATTGTAAAATATAGTAATATAACATTACTTTAACATTAAAGCTAACTTACTGTTATGGTTTAAAGGAAGATCAAAGTTCCAAAACTTAAAATGAGAGAAATGACGTGAATTTAATGTGACACACATTGTAATGTAATTGTATAGTTTGTTTTTGCTTTTTTTTTCCTTTGTATGTATTAGGATGTTTACACCATATGCATCCAGATCCTATTCTATAATCATAGAATTTCGTTGTTTAAATAAATAAACAAATTAAAGGTAAATAGTTAAACTAACCTATATATTGATCTGTGATTTAGACTTTTGATTCACACGTTGATCTTCTATAAAAAAAACTATTTTTATGTTGATACAACTATATATTAGGGTGAAGGGGGTGTACCCCTCATAAGATGGGAGGAAATTTTTACCCACCCAATCATGATGTGTCATGTCAATTCCCCTCTCATACACCACTCTTTCCCAAAAACACAAGGGGTGGTTTCCTCCAAACAATTAAAAAAACAAACAAACAAAAAATGCATGATTGGTTGAATACTAGTGGGCACCTTCACCGCACATAACTCGCACACCTCCTTCACCGCGCACGGCAAACCCCTTGGAGGCACCTTCACCGCGCGACAAACCCCTTCCCCGCACTCCTCCTTGCGTCGACCCCGCTCACCCTTGTTGGACCGTTCTACGACCTTTAAATGTCAGTTAAGGCAGTTCATCTTTGAGTATGAAGGCGGAATCAACATAAACAAAGTCATAACAGCTATTATCCTTTTAATCCTTCTTTTCTGATTGATATTTGTGCTTTTACAACGTATTCTGATACAAAACCGGCAGCACTTCGTGTCTCATACAATGACCATATCTTTTCAAATGAACCACACATCAACCTATATATAGATCTAAGATTTCACTTGAGACTGTTCAAGCCAAATCATGATTTCGCTTGAACCAGTTCAAGCTAAATCTGATTTCCCTTGAACCATTTCAAGGTAAATCTGATTTCCCTTGAACCATTTCAAGCTAAATCTTGATTTAGCTTGAATTACACAAGAACACTTTCAAGCGAAATCTACAAGTTAAACATGTAAAACCCTAATGTGTGTTCATTCAAACTATCTAGACACAAGACTTGATTAAGACGTAATCAGCAGACATTTCGTGCACCAACAGACTCCCCCTTGGATGTTGATGAAGTCTTTGGCTTCAAGTCTTTGTCTTTATCATTCTTCATAAATTATTAACCCCTTACAGATATCATTTGTGTTATAATTACCTGTAAGACTGAATATTGGGATCTGGATACGGGAGTATATTCTGAGGTGGGATACACGATTAAGTTTAAGTATCTAAGTCATTAAACTCGTATCTCGAAGCAATTGAATGTCAGTTAAGGCAGTTCATCTTTGAGTATGGAAGGCTTTTTGGGGTTTTTTTTTTAAATATGGTATTGGATTACTCTGATTAGATATGATTGGTTGGTGTATATTAAAATAATAGTAATAATAATAATAATAAATCATCAATATGCCCCACTCATGCAGTTCGCCCAAAGCCAAGAGGGGCAAAACCCTTTTCGTCGCCCCCCCCCCCCCCCCAATTGACGTGGCCACCTCTCACGCCCCCAATTAAACTCCACTTTTGTTTAAATTTGGCATCTTTGAAACGAAATTTCACATAAACTAAACATGAATTCTTATCGTGATTTTTTGTTTGAAAGATAAAGAATCTCACGTGTAAATATACCATACTCAGAGCTATGTCTAAGGTCGACTCCTCAACAACCATGAGACCATGCCCCTTGATGCGCGGGAACCGGATGAAATCCGTAAACCCTTGCCCCCCGTCAGGTTCCAACCCGGGATTAAAGCCCTGATTCGTCCTTTCTCCCGGATGTCCCTCGAAAATGGCCTAAGAAGGAATCGAACCTTCGTCTTCACTAGAGAAGACATGTCTTTTGACCACTCGACAAACATGTTATACTTGGATTAGGTTCAAACGTGAACAAAATCCCAAGCGTGAACTGATCTGGGCCCTTGATTTTTAGGGGCATGATAGTAAATATGTGGTTAATTGTTATCATTTAATTAAAGGAAAAAGGGTATAACTGTAATTTCCATTTTAAATTATTCCATAAATCACGTTCAATCTCATAAATCAATATTCAATCTTTCTTGAAGATCCAATTTTCTCTCTCACCTTCGCCAGATCGTTTCAAAGAACCCCTGCTCTCTCCTTTCCTCTCTATCTCTCTCACTAAAACTGATGGCTGGATTTGGGCTCCGACGGGTGGTGTTGTTTCTTGGGGGTAGCAGGTAGAACGGCGGATTTAGGCTCCGACTGATGGCCGGATTTGGGCTCCGACGGATTTAGCGAGTGGGGTGGCGGCTGTTTGTGTGGGAGACGGAGGGGCAGTGGGGTGCTCGGTGGTGCTGTGATTGTGATGGATGACGACAGGGGTGAAGTGGCTCGCGGCAGAGATGAGTGCCGACAGCGGCGGCGACCCGTGATAACATCAGATCTGTAACACCAGATCCGTGATAACACCAGATCTGTAAGTTTTCGACTCATTTTTTCGTTTCGAAACCATTCCGGATGGTGTTCTTCGCAGATCC
>JARYGA010010649.1:0-38482 GCA_030545235.1 Helianthus tuberosus
GTCAACAACTTGGGGAAAAAGGAATGGGAAGGTAATGGTAACAAGAAAAATGGTAACAACTTTAAAAACAAAGGAATTGGTTTTGAGAAAAAGATGGCTAAGAAGGTTGTCAAGCCAAAAGATAAAATGAATGATGTTTTTGTTGTTGGACCAAGTGTGGATGATGAAAAGGAATACATTTTTAGTCAAAAAGCCATTGATGATTTCAATGCGACTAAGAAACTGAAAGAAGAGTCGTTCAAGTCAACTTTTGTCGAGTATGACAAAAGAGTTTGTTATCGCTGCAATGAAATCGGACACATGGCAAAACAATGCAAGAAAGTTTTCGAAAAACCTGTCATTAAGCCTGTTGTTCAAAAACTTCGACCTAAGTCACCAGTTGACAAAAAGGGTAAAAAACAAATGGTTTCACCAATCCGCATCTTGAAAAGAGGTGAATCATTGAAGTCGGAAGATAATCCGAAATCGACATTCGAAATTGGCGAATCTTCAACGTCACAAAAGACTTCAAAGATTTATCCGAAAACAAAAATTTTTGAAACTCAATCATGGGTAGTTAAACCAAAACAATCAGTTGAGGTGAAGAAAATAGAGAATGAGTTAAAGTTTGATTCAAAAGTCTTTAATCCTAATGTTCTAAATATTTTTGGAAAAATGGTTGACAGAAAAGTCAAAGGGGTAAAGGAATTTTATGAATCAAAAGTGGTTGCTAATGATAATCATGAATTTGAATTTGAGCTTGATAAGTTTCTTGCAGAATTTCCTCCAATCACAAATGAAGTAAAATCAAAAGTAAAAACTGATGTTCCGAATGTCACGTTTAACTTTCCTAAGACTGATGAGAAGTGTGATGTAATGTTTGGGAGTGTTTCAGCAGTTAAGAAGTCATGGACTTCATTGTTTGAATAAATTTGATTTGATGTGTGCAGGGGCTACCCAAGTCGATACTATCAAAGTGGATTATGGATAGTGGAGCTTCAAGGCATATGACTGGGACGCTTGCTTTGCTATATGATGTCAAATCCATAAACGGAAGCTATGTTGGATTTGCCGGGAACCAAGGTGGAAGGATTGTTGGTCAAGGAACGCTGTCAAATGGCGTGATTTCATTCGACAAAGTGAACTACATAGTGGAGTTAACAAACAATTTACTCAGTATCTCACAAATCTGTGATAAAGAGTTTAGTGTACATTTTACAAAAACTGAATGTGTGGTTTTAAAGCCGGGGTTTAAAATCCCTGATGAGATGGTGTTGTTGCGTGCTCCACGAGAAAACGACTTGTATTATCTTGATATGAGCATCGCAACACCAACAACTCATCAGAAACAGTGTTTTGTGTCAAAGACTAAAGCGACGGAAAAAGATTTAATAATGTGGCATCGTAAGATGGGCCACATTCATGTTCGCAAAATGAACTTTTTAGTACACAATGATTTGGTTGATGGTGTAAATTTGAAGAATTTTCACTTAAATGATGATTGTGTAGCGTGTAAGAAAGGAAAGCAGACTCGGAAGTCACACCCTTTGAAGATCATGAACACGATCAGGTTACCTCTTGAGAGATTGCACATGGATCTCTTCGGGCCTGTCAACGTAAAGAGCATCAGCGGAGACTTATATTGCTTGGTGGTGACTGATGACTTTATGAGATTTTCTTGGGTAGTGTGCTTGGAATGAAAAGATCAAACTTTTGATTCTTTGATGGTGCTTTTCAAGAAAATGGAAACGGTGTATAAACTGCCAATCCGGAGGATTCGGAGCGACAACGGAACGGAATTCAAGAACAACAAAATGTACGAGTTCTGCAACGAGAAGGGAATTCTTCATGAATTCAGTGCGCCGTACACACCACAGCAGAATGGCGTAGCTGAACGAAAGAATCGGACCCTGATTGAGACAGCACGTACAATGTTAGCCGATTCCAAGCTACCAATCTTTTTTCTGGAGTGAAGCAGTATCAGCAGCTTGTTACACATTGAATAGAGTTCTCACTGTCAAGAAGTATAAAAAGACTTGCATTGAGCTGTTGCACCGTTATAAGCCGAATCTTGAGTTTTTGGAGCCATTCGGGTCTCCTTGCACTTTTATTGATGAAAACGGTAAATTTGGTGCTAAATCTAATGAGGGTTTCTTTGTAGGTTACGCTAGCCCACTCAAGAGGGTGTTCGTACCATGCCTGGGTAAGGTGATTCAAGTCCAACACGTGGATTGTCAGAAGCACACTCCATCACCACAACTTCCCGGACAAAGATTCCTGTTTGGCTACGATAAGCTCTGGGAGTCGTTTCATCTGCCGGTCGAGCCGAGTGAGGAGGAACTAGCTCTTATGTACCTGTATCAACAAAATGTGTCACAGGAGCAAGTATCTAGACCGCTAGAAGTTTCTCAACCCACCGTGGGTACTCACGATGATGAAGCAGGACCAAGTGGAACAGCTCATGAACCACCAGAGGAACCAGCTCCATCGTTTGACGAATCTGACGACTCAGAAGCGGAACCCGCTCTGACTTTTGACGAGGATCCAACAGAAGCAGAGGATCAAACCGTTGATCTTGACATATCGAGCTTGGAATCGGAAGTGAATGTGCCTGATAATGTTATGCCACGGACGTTGTCTTATCATCCCTCAGAACAGATTATTGGCGACCTGCAAAGTGGTGTTAAAACCCGACATCAAATAGATCGAGCTCTTACATGTTTCTATTCATCTATTGCTGATATGCAGAAAGAAGTCTCATTAAAATGTTTTATTTCGCAGATAGAGCCCAGAACCTACAAAGAGGCATTGACTGAGGATAGCTGGGTGAATGCAATGCAGGAGGAGCTGCAACAGTTCGAAAAATTAGGCGTCTGGAGACTTGTCGATCTGCCTAAGAATCAAAAGCTAATCAAGATGAAATGGGTTTTTAAATGTAAGCGTGATGACAGAGGCGTTGTGGTAAGAAACAAAGCGCGACTTGTGGTTCAAGGTTTCAGTCAACAGGAAGGAATAGATTATGATGAAGTTTACGCGCCGGTTGCCAGACTTGAGGCAATTCGGATTTTTCTAGCCTTCGTGTCATGGAAAGATTTTAAAGTATATCAACTTGACGTCAAATCTGCCTTCCTTTACGAAACTATCAGAGAAGAAGTGTATGTGGGGCAACCGCCGGGGTTCACAGATCCACTACACAAAAACAAGGTGTATCTACTGGATAAAGCGCTGTACGGACTTCACCAGGCCCCGAGAGCCTGGTACGAGACGCTTTCGACATACTTGCTGGACAACGGGTTCACAAGAGGGACATCAGACAGCACTTTGTTCACCAAGGAAGAGGCAGGCCACTTGTTGATTGTGCAGATATATGTTAACGATATCATTTTTGGATCCACCAACGACGACCTGTGCAAAGAATTTGAATAGGTGATGAAGAAAAAGTTCGAGATGAGCTCAATGGGGGAGATGAAGTTCTTCCTCGGGCTGCAAGTAGAGCAAATGCCCGATGGAATCTTCATTCACCAAACGAAATACGTGAAGGACGTGCTTGACAAGTTCGACATGACAGATTGTAGTCCTGCATCCACCCCCTCGCACAGAATCATGGAATTTGTCCAGACGAGAATGGTGTGAAGATGGACGAGACATTGTACCGATCTATCATTGGCTCTCTAATGTATCTCACGGCTTCCCATCCAGACATCATGTACCCGACGTGCCTCTGCGCCAGATATCAGTCAAATCCAAAGCAGTCACACCTGACCATTGTGAAACGTATCTTACGGTATTTGAAAGGCTGCCCAAGCATCTACTTGTGGTATCCTCGATCGGGTGACTTTACTTTATCTGGTTTTGCTGATTCTGACTTTGGAAGCTGCAAGCAAAATGCAAAGTCCACCACTGCTGGGTGTCAGTTCTTCGGAACTCGACTAGTCACCTGGCAGTGCAAGAAACAAACCGCAGTAGCGCTCTCTACATGCGAGGCTGAATACGTTTCAGCCTCCAGTTGTTGCTCGCAGATCCTTTGGATCCAACAGCAGATGCGCGACTACGGGTTGCGGTTCTTAGACACTCCAATCTATGTGGACAATGAAGCAGCTATTAATATCACTAAAAATCCGGTTCACCATTCTAAAACGAAACATATTGAGATCCGTCACCATTTTATCCGTGATTGTCACGAGAAAAAGTTAATTCGGATTGAACATTTGCACACCGATGATCAGAAAGCGGATTTTTATACTAAACCTTTTGACAAAAAGAGATTTTATTATCTTTTGAAATTGAACGAGATGAAAAATCTGAAATCTGGGAGGGTAATTGAATGTGAAGCCGAGTTGGGCGGCGATCTGACGTGAACCATGTCGTGTTGTCAAATTTGTTTGTACAGTTTGTTTTCTGCTTTTCGATAAAAACAAAAACACAAAAATATGTTTTTCTTTTTAGGGGGAGAAAGTTTGAAGAAAAATACAAAAACATGATAAAATTAGAAAAACCAAAAACATTTGAAAAAGTAAAAATGAGTTTGTGTAGAATAGGGGAAATGATAGTACATCAGCTAGACGGACACAGTACGCTAAAGAATTGTAATGTATAAATTGCAATTAAGCAGTCTCGCTAAAGATGTGCCGATAGGTTTTCATAAAATCAGTAGATCAGTTTGGGATATAAACATAAAATTCACTTGCGTCTACGTGGGGAACACCTCCAGGATATATAGGTAACCCCTGAAATCCTGTTTGAAGGGTCCCGTATTCTGAGATACTAGGTCTTTATGCTTAGTGGTATCTGGGGTATTATCCCGGGACTTCTGATTTTGCGGAAGCAATGACCTAGTCCCCGGAGAATACTTTACGCTGCTTTGAAATATAAGCCTCCCCTCAGCATAAAAAATGATAACACATTGCAAAATGGTTAATCATGTGCTGTTGAAAAGAAGATCCCCAAAGGGGACCCACCAAAAGTCGAAGCCGTCATCTCTCTGCGTATCGAAAGATCGACCTGAGCTCTCACGGCCCTCGCAATTAACCCCTTACAGATATCATCTAGGTATACTCACCTGTAAGACTGAATACTGGGATCTGGATATGGGAGTATATACTGAGGTGGGACACATGTAGATGTTTAAGTCCTAAAACACTAATTTTGTATCCCGAGCAGGTTGAAAGTTTTGTGAGAATTTAAGTGGATCAGTATATCGGCAATCTACGTGAATTGTTTAATGCTTGATATGAAATTATAGCTTAACGGTGCTTGTGTCTAGTCGGCAGCTGATATGATTCCCTAACACACTCACAAAAAGATTGTGTATACAGTTTTCAGTTTATCCAGTTAAAAATCCAAAAAGATTTTAGTTTCTCATTTTATTTTCGACAACTGACATTGGAATCAGAAGATCAAAGCTTAGTGCAGATCATGTCAGTGTATGATAAGGGCTGGGTAAGCTGGTGATGCAGAACAATGATTGGTACAGTGTTGGACAGTTGAAAAGTGTTTGGAAGTTCAAAATGTTCAAAAGTTCATTCGTTTGAACTATTTTCAGAATGAATTAAATGTGTACTTCATAATTCGGTCATCCAAGGTCATTAACTTGGACTTGGTAGGCCAAGCAGTTGACCAAGGTCATTGACTTGGACTTGGTTAACTGGGTGTGACGGTGTTTAATCTGAAAAGTGTCAAAATGTAAAATTTTTGAAAAACAGTATCCTGATTTTGCTCATGTGTCACTAAACAATAATTTTGAAAATTAAAAGGTTTAAAATTTGATTGTAAAGTGTTAAGTTTAGTTGTTTGGATTCTTTATATAGTCAAATTTTTATAGGATTGTGAAAGAACCATATCATCAATTCTGGACATTTAAAATGTTTATTCTTATAAATGTTTGAGGTTTGCAGGTGAAAGTTCCAGATTAAGATCCCGATAGCAGAGTCTTAGGGGGAGTCTGAAGATGAGTTTGATGCAAAAGGAAGCTTGTTGTTGGTAATCCAGGTGTCAATTCCAAAAGCACAGAAGATTGATGAAAGGGGGAGCCTGCGAAAGAGAAAGAGAAGCTTAGGAAGTTGCTGAAGAAGCCTAAATCTAGAGAAGGAAAGTTCAAGTCACTCTGAAGACCCAAAGATAAGACTGAAGACTCCGGCTATATCCAAGGGGGAGTTTGTTGGTGCACGAATGTCTAAAGCCTACGTCTTAGTCTTAATTGTTGAATGTATAGGGTCTAGATGTGTTAATTAGGTATTGTATAGGGGTTTAAAGTGTAAATATTGGGTTTTAATGTAGAGGTTCCGCTTTTATGGACATATGACATATAAGCGAAACCCCAACTAGATGGTTTCGCTTATACGGACATGTTCACATAAGCTAAACCTCCTCCCCTATAAATACCCAAGTTGTTTTCTCATTTTGGACGTTCATGTCTCCAGTGTAGCCGAACTGCTGCCAGTGTATTTTGTGAAGATTGAATGAGAAAACTGTTTTAAAGTGAATTCCATCTGTTTCTACTCATTTCTGCTTTGATTCATGCCGATTTTGTATTTCCGCTGCATTTTCGGTAGTTGCTAGCTCTGATTAACTCACACGACTGTCAAATACGGTCCTACAGTAAGAAATCACCTTATTACACCATCGTACGAACATACTAGCTCCATACGAAGGAAACCTTTCCTAAGGTTGAAAACTATTTTGCCTTTCCTAAGGCTAACACAATACACACGTTTTGAAAATGCTCGTATAACACAAACGAGTGATTGTGTCGAGATTAGGGGTGAAAACCAAGAACTCTCGGCAAGATCGCTCACCCCGCGTATTTTACTCTCAGCACGAGAATTCTTCGTTAAGTTAAGAGTGAAATCCACATCTCAATGGAAATATCCATCTCTATCTCGTGGTTGTTTAACCACCGTTAGGAGCAAATTTATTAAGTTAGGGGTGAAACCCGCATCTTAATGACACGTTCCACTCCTTACTTTGATTTTACAAATCTCACCAAAGTCTTAGCTATTCCAATGGCTTGAGTCACGTAGTAACTGGAAGGATGGATGCCGGTAGCTGTATCATGGTAAGAGGATAGTCTATTAGGCCAAAGCGTGTACTCGAATTCGTTGGTAATAGTTGAATCACTTTGGGCAGTCGATGTCTAACACCCAGGACACTTTATCGATTTTGAGCCTGCAATCGCCGATTTTTCGCGTCATCGATTTTATTACGATTATGTGTTTTAACTTTACGCTTTTATGATTTCGATTTCTCGCTTTCCGCTTATCGCGCACAACTTTCGTAATCTAAATTGCTAACTAATCGCGAACAGACTAAGAACCCTCATATGCTACACTCCTCGCTTATGCTACGCTATCTCTCGCTTATCTTGCACGCGCTACGCATCCTTGATATGTAGGTGAATACGTGCATAATATGTAGGTGAATACGTGCAAAATATGTGTTAATGTGAATTATGTGTTCATACGTGCTTATGCGCCTATGTGTATACGTGCCTATGTGAACTATGTGTATACGTGCAATTACGTGACTATGTGCTTACGTGTTCCTGAGCTTTATTTGAAGAATAATAATAAATATGTAGTACGAAACGCTATAATTTTCAAACATAATCTAATATAATCGAATCTCATCTAATCCCTTGGGATGATATCTGCTGCAGAACTCAAATTTGACGATGTCTTCCTTTGGCTCTCAAACTCGCTGGCACGTTCAAAGGAACAATGCTGACAAACGAATCGCCTCCCTCATGGCCAAGGAAATGGCTAAGGTGATTCCCCAGATCGTCAGTGAAATCAATGCTACCAACAGTACTTCCTCTGTGGTTTCCAAGAACGATGCGCCAAAAGCTCCATTCAGCTTCAAACAGTTCAAAGCCTGTGGTCCTATGAACTTTACTGGTGAAGAAAGAGCCAGTGCGATGTTCCAGTGGTTTGATGCGATCGAAGTTACCTTTCGTCAAAGCGGATGTCCCGAGAATCTCCGCACTGTGAACGCCACTGGAGTCTTTCAATCAAGGGCACTGATTGGTGGACCTCTGAGCGCAACATGCGCGGTAATGATGCAGCTTATGGTCTCACATGGGAGGAGCTAAGGGAGCTCATGATGAAGGAATTCTGTCCTCCCCACGAAGTCCAGAAGCTGGAGAATGAATTCTCGAACATCAAACAAGATGGAGGTGATAACGCTGGTTTCACCGCTCGTTTTAAACAATTGAGCATCATCTATCCAAATCAAGTGGACACACCTGATAAGATTATCAAGAAGTATATTCGAGCTCTTCTTGATTGTTTACTTGATTTTGTTCAAGCCACGAGACCTGCAACGATTGAGGAAACTTATCAGCTTGCAGCCGAGATCAACGACAAGCGAGTCTTGGCTGGCGCTTTCAAAACCTCAACCAAGAGTCTCAACAAAACTACTACAGTGTCAGGTGCCAAATCTACAGCATCACAAGGTTCAAAGCCTAGTCGCCAGAACCACAAGCGGAGGAACTCTAGCAAGAACAACACGGTAGTCACAGCACCGCCCAACAACCAGAATCACCAAGTTGCTACCACTAACGCACCGCCTGCTAAGCGTGCGTATACTAGTAGTCACCTCTGTGACCTACTTGCACCTATCATCATCCAACAGGGGTGAACTGTTGTTTCTGTGTTAAATGCAACATCTATGGGCACTACACCGCCCATTACCGCTAAGGCCCCCGTCAGTGAGCTCCTCAAGCTCTTCCAGCACCGCCTGTTCAACTTCTTGCTCCTCAGGTTAACCAAGCAGCTCCTGTACCCGCTGTTCATGCACGAGCATGCTACACTTGTGGTGACCCGAACAACTTTGCAAACGTCTACCCACAGCGTGTTGTGAAACAAGAGCCATAGCAGCAACCGCCACCGCAGCAACAAAAACCACAGCAGCAGCAACAACAAATAGCAGCCCGCGGAAGAACCTTCAACATCAATGTCCGCCAGTCTCAAACTGACAACAATGTTGTCAACGGTACGTTCCTTGTCAATGGTATTTATGATTCATGCTTGTTTGATACTAGAGCTGATAACTGTTTTATATCGTTTGAATTCGAAAAGCTCCTAAACCGTAAACGCGCTAACCTCCCAACGACCTTTGACGTAGAAGTTGCCCCCGAAAGAACCGTCACCGTCAGCTCTGTTCTCTGTGAATGTACTCTCGAACTCAACAATCACGTATTTCCGATCGATCTTATACCTATGCAATTAGGTAGTTTTGACGTCATAGTAGGCATGGATTTTCTTCGTGAGAATCGTGCTGAAGTTGTTTATTTCGAAAAGATGATTTGTTTCTTTCTCTCAAACGGTGATCAACTATGTGTTTATTGTGAAGTATCCTCGAAAGACTTGACGCTTATGTCGTGTATCCAAGCGAGTAAGTACTTACGCAAGGAGTACACCGCTTTCTTGGCCCATATTGTAGTAGCGAAGGAAGGAAAGAAAACTGTGAATGTTGTTCCTGTTGTTTGTGATTTCCCTAACATTTTTCCCGACGATTTACCTGGTTTACCACCTACTCATGATATTGATTTTCGTATTGATCTTATTCCTGGTGCTACACCTGTTGCAAAAGCTCCCTATCGTCTCGCACCCTCCGAAATGCGTGAGCTATCCAGCCAACTTTAGTAATTGCTTGACAAAGGCTTTGTATGCCCTAGCACGTTACCATGGGGCGCACCTGTCCTTTTTGTGAAAATGAAGAATGGATAGTTCTGAATGAGCATCGATTACCGAGAACTTAACAAGCTTCCCATTAAGAACCACTAACCGCTACCCCGAATCGATGACTTATTTGATCAATTCCAAGGCACTACGTGTTTCTCGAAGATCGATCTACGTTCTGGCTATCATCAGTTGCGTATTCAAGAGCAAGACATTCCGAAAACCGTTTTCTGTACCCGCTATGGCCATTTTGAATTCGTGGTCATGCCTTTTGGTCTCACAAATGCACCCCTGGTCTTCATGGATTTGATGAACCGTGTGTGCAAACCCTTCTTAGATCGCTTCGTTATTGTGTTTATCGATGGCATCCTTATCTACTTGAAGTCGAGAGCCGAACACGCGCAACATATTCGTTTAGTTCTCTAACTTCTTCAAGGAAATCGCTTCTATGCCAAGTTCTCCAAGTGTGAATTTTGGCTCAAGGAGGTTCAATTCCTCGGTCACATCGTTAATAGTCAAGGAATTCACATCAACCCCACAAAGATCGAAGCAATTAAGAGTTGGATTACACCGAAAACTCCGTCCAAAATCAGTTCATTCCTTGGATTGGTGGGCTATTACCATCGATTCATCGCTGACTTTTCTAAAATCGCCGTACCCCTTACCTCTTTAATTCACAAGGACAGGCCTTTTGTTTCGGGTCCCAAACAGGAGGAAGCCTTTCAAACTCTGAAGCATATGCTCTGCAACGCTCCTGTGCTCACTCTCCCCGATGGAAACGATGATTTTGTTGTTTATTGTGATGCCTTTAACCTAGGTCTTGTTTGTGTTCTTATGCAATGAGACAAGGTTATCGCGTATGCTTCTCGACAACTCAAGGTCCACGAGAAGAACTTCACAACCCACGATCTTGAACTCGGTGCAGTTGTTTTTGCGTTAAAGATATGGTGACACTATCTTTATGGTACCAAGTGTGCGGTCTTCACCGAACATAAGAGCTTACAACATATCTTGAACCAGAAAGAACTAAACATGCACCAACGCAAATGGGTTGAACTTCTCAACGACTATGATTGCGAGATACGCTACTGTGACACCTGTGTCACTTCAACCATCAAAAAAATACCAAACCAATGAAATATTGTATTTCATACTTGTATTTTGTATAAATATGTGCATTGTTAGCACATATCAATTCTTGTTCGATTTCGAGCTCTAAATCGCTTTCTAGAAGGTTATACGCGAACTGATGCGTAAATATAACCAGTTTAACGCAAAAAACACTCCAGAACAGTGACATAGGCTTAACATATCTTAAATAACCTTTACATAACTTAGAAATAAGTTTTGGAAGGTTTGGTGTGTCGAAATCAAGTTTATTCGCTTACAGGGACTAATTTTGACAAACTGTGAAAGTATGCTGATTCGTACTGTAACGAACATTCCGGAACATGAACATAAGTTAAACATGCCCTAAATATACTTTACATAGCTTAGAAATAGGTTTTGAGGTGTTTTGGTGCGCAAAAATAAACTTATTGATCAACAGGGACTAAAAGCGTCAAAAAATGCCCAAATGACCCGAGTCATTGTATCTAGTCCAATTTTGATGTTTTGATATTTTTAACCCCAATTTTTGCATTCTATGGGCTAAAATTTGATGGTATTTCATGTCCCCTTGTATTGCAATACCATGTGCCCACATGGAGGGTCAAGATCAAGGCATGAAATGCCAGAAACGATCCTAACGGTTCTCCGAAATCTATAAATACCCAAGCTCTCATTCCATTTTTCTAACACCTTGATCTGATTTTATGCTCTAAGTTGAAGCTTTATGCTTCATACCTGAGTATTTAGATCAATTTCTTCCTAGCTTGGACCCTTTGTAAGCTTCTTTCGTTCTTTTATGCGTTTTTACGCGGGAAAGTCAAACAGTGTTTGACTTTCTGCTTTGACCAGTCAATGGTCAACATGAAGTTTGTTTGAACTTCATAACGTGAGCTTAATAACGATAGTTATAGTCTCTTGTGACTATACCTACTGATTACCACGTTATTTAGGCGTAGTGACGAGTCATAGTTTCGGTCAAAATGCGTGTTCTTGCGTATTTTGCAACCAAACTATTCTTAGGTATCAAGACCCTTTGTTTTGATACCAAACTTGTTTTTGTTAGTGCAGTATGTCTATCGCCTCCGTCATCTCAAGACCGTAGCAGAAATAGTTTATTTCTAGTGTTTTATTGTAACATCTAGTTTAGAAAGGCAAGGTGGCATTATTGTAAATAAGGAGAACCTCCTTATATCCTTGGCCTATAAATAGGAACCTAAGGTGTTAGGTTTAGAATTTTTTTAAGAGACTTTTGCAACTTTTGCTCATTTGCTACTTAGGAGAGCTTGGATCCTAGAGAGAGAAAGTGCAAGAGGTGATTCACGGTTCATTTGTACATTTCATATTATCAATGGAATCACAAATTTAGTACGTTCTCGTGTGTTCGGTCACGCACGTTCACGGATTCCGCACGTCGAGCGTGTCACACGCAATCATTTTGGAGTCGAAAACCGGTCCTAACAAGTGGTATCAGAGTAGGAGCTCGATTGCACGGATCAAACACACAATTACGCACTTGAATTCAGCAGATTCAGAGTCAAATTCATGCAGATTTGTCAAAATTTCTTCATCTTTACGTTTCTTCACGTTTTTATCTGAAAATCGCCAAATTAAACGAGTTTTAATGGTTCAAAATTAATGATTTTTTGATATGTTGTGCGAAAGTACCTGATCTACAAGCCTACAAATTTTCATATCCTAATTCCTAACGGTTTGAGAGAAATCTTGAATTTTCTGTTCGAAAAAGTTGGGATATGTTTGCTGTTGATGTTGAAGTTCATATGGATGCAAACCGATCGGCCAGCTGACCGATCGGCTAGCTAACCGTTCCAAAGCTAAACATTGCAATTCTTTTAAAAACTTTGACTTGTTGACTGCTGTTCGATCGAACAGCTGTCCGAACCAAAGTATTCTTTGCAAATTCATTTAATCATTGACTTTGACTTGCCAACTGATCGGCTAGCATCTCTAACCGTTCCATTACATCACGTTATATTCCTTAAAGTTGTTGACTTTGTTGACTTGCCAGCCGATCGGCTAGCATCCTAGCCTAACGGTCAGCATCCCAGCCGAACGGTCAGCAAATCATTTCATTGACACCTCACCCTGTTCAATTCATTAAAGTCAACATATTCAGTCAATCGTTCAGAACCGTTTATTACATCACGTGAACTCATTTAGTCTGCCATTACTAAATAAAGGTCAAATAGAAACCAATTGAATTTAGTATTGCACGTGATTTCATTCAGTCTTGCATGAAATGATTGAAAATGAGCATGTGAAGTATTGACTGTTGTTGTCGGCCATTTATTCATGATTAGTTTGTATGTGATTTTGCATTGAAGGTCAAAGATGTTGTTTGACTTGACTATTGTCGGTTTATAATTGCATGTGATAAGTCAGTTGGCATGTGATATTGGTAAAGACTTTATTAGAATCAAAAATTTCAAAAATGTTTCGTCGTTTAGTGTGCATATATTGAACAGGCTAACCGATCGATCAAGAATTTTGTCGTTTTGTGACATCAAACGGACAGCATCAACGTGCCAGCCGATCGGTCAAGCTTTTGTCTTTTGGTGCCATTGCTTGAGTGCAAGCCGATCGAACAGCATATTGTTTTGTCGTGTAGTGCTGATCGATCGAACAGAGGGTCGAACAGATAACTCACTCTATTCAAGTCATATCGTCAACCGATCGGACAACATACTTGTCGTGTAGTGATAATCAATCGAACAGCAGACCGTTCGGGTTACCAGCCGTTTCAAGGACACCCTATTCAAAATATTGCAAGCCGAACGGACAGCCTTCCCTGACCGATCGAACAACATTCTGTCCGATCGAACAGCTTTCCCAACCGATCGAACAGCACCCTGCCCGATCGAACAGCTTTCCCGTCCGATCGAACAACTTTCCCACCCGATCGGACAGCACTGATCATTGTCACTGTTGACTTGTGTTGACTCACTCGTTCGGATATCCGTCCGATTCAAGTTGTTTGATAATTTTTAGAACTGATCGTTTGTTTATTTGTTTGCAGGTGATTCGAAGCGATTCGAAGTGATAAACGAAGCAAAAATCTAAGGAACGAAAAATTCAAGAAGCATTTCGAAGATGTCGGATTTTGGTGAAGAGTTTTATAACACGTTCTATAATGCGTTTACATCAGAAGATACTCCAATAACTCCAAATAAAGCTACAAAAGTGATATCGGAGAGTTTGAATCATGATAAAGTGTACGGAAATCATCAGAGACCACCAACGCTCATGAATATCGAAGATTATCACAGGTGGTATGAAAGATTTGAAAATTGGGTGCAAGCTTATGCATATGATAGCTGGGTTTGTTTGACCATAGGATATGAAAAACCAAGAAATGAAAAACGTGAATTAATCACACTTAAAGATTTCACAGCAGATGATAAAAAGGAACATTCAGCTGAACTGAAAATGAAAACTTTACTTCAACAATCAATCAGAGAGGATATTTTCTCATTACTTCAGTATGGTGAAACTTCTAAGTCAATTTGGGAAGCGTTAAAGTTGAAAGCTGAAGGTGGGAAAGATATCAAGAAAAACAAGATATCGCTGTTAAAGAAAGAGTTTGACTTGTTTAGCTGCATGAAGAATGAAACAGTTCGTCAAATGATAGAACGATTCTGTCATCTGAAGATTGAGATGGAAAGGTTTGGAATCCACAAAGGGAGAGAAGAAATGGTGGATAAACTAGTTGAGGCATTACCACATGAAGAAGATTGGAAAACTTATGTGATAGTGTGGAAAAATGATGATAAATTTGATACGATGACGTTAGACACTCTAATTGAAAAAATAGAGGGACATGATCTATTGATTGAAAAACAAAACAAAGTGTCTAGTTCTAACTATCAACAGAATGTTGGTTTGTACTATCGCAGAGGGTTGCTACAAAACAATGAATCTCCAAGGATCAAAACTGGTTTTAGTGCAGAAAAAAATGGTGATTCATCAAAGAACACGTCTTCAAGTTATGATCCAGGATATCATTCATCATATGCATCAGGATCGTCAAAATCAAATTCCAACTTTGATTGTAAGAATTCTCCACTTCTGAACAATGAATTTGCTCAACAGCACATGAGTTTCTTAGCCTCTATTCTGGTATCTTACGAAGGTTTAATTGCAGGTAAGATCGGGAATCCAAACATGATGAAGGAGGATTACGATCAAGTCGATCCAGAAGAGATGGAACTCATGGACATTCGCTGGTGCATGGCGAGCGTCATTCGAAGAGCTCAAAGATTCATGGAGATTACTGGCAAAAGATGCTTGGATGGTCCAGAAATGAAGTTAGGTTTTGACAAGAACAAAGTCACTTGTTTCAAGTGTAAACAAAAGGGGCACTTCAAGAGAGAATGTACAAACAACAGAGCCGATGAAAGCGTGAATCCTTTTTATGAGGATTATTACAAAAAGGCTATCTATCACAAGAATAACGAGCAGCCAACCAGAAAGCAAATTGAAGAAGGATCTTCTAAAGAGAAGAGAGTTGTTTTGTCACTGCGTGATCAAAGTGAAGATAGTTTAGATGATGATTATGAAAGATCTAAACAATCTGTCCTTAAAAACTTCGATTGGGATAAATACTTTGATGAGACAGAAGGACCCGGATGTATAGTCCATCATGATGAAGGATATGATTGGAGTCAACATGCTAAAAATGTTGGAAAAGCTAAAGCAATGGTTGCTGAAGTGAAACTTACTCGTGAAGAAAGACATGCACGTCTTAGATTGGATGATGTGTATGATGCTTACAAAGAAGCAACACTAGCAGGCAGGTGGAGCAAAGAAAAGGAATGCTATGTTGATCCTTAAGGAAACCCGACGGTTGATCCAAAGAAGGTTGACCTTGATGCATTAGTTGCTGCCATACCTACTGTAAGTGTCTGGTGCAAAGGCCTTAGGGAGATTCCAAGGTATAAGGAAAAGGTTGAAGAAGGAATTAGGAAGGTGATATATGCTAGTTTGGAGAAGAAAAAGACGGTTGAGGAGATTGTGAATGAGAGTGAGAAGTTGGTGAATGAAGTGAAGAAGGTTGAAGAGAAAATTGAGAAAGCTGTTGAAGAGAAGCAGCAGGTGTTTGAGGAAGTTCAGAGTTCACAAGCAAAGGAAACCACAGTGCCAATCGCTGAGGTAACTACTCAAACTAATATTTCTGATCAAATTGGTAATGAAGCTGAACAACAGTGCAAGAAAAGCATGGAAACGTGCAGTGCTTGTACTGAAAAGGATGAAAAGTTTAAAATCAGAGACATTGAGTTCACTAAAATAGAAAATATTTTCAAAGATAAATGTCATGAAATGTTTGAAAATGAAAAGTTTTTGAAACAAGAAAATGAAAAGTTAAAACAAAAATGTGATGATCTTGAAAAAGAAAATAAAACATTGAAAGAAAAATGTTCAGCTGTTTGCAACGAATGTGTTCCAAAAAAATAACAAAATTCAAGAGTTGCAAAAGGAATATGATGGAATGAAAGTATCATATCATACTGTAAAAGAAGCGTATGACATTTTAAAAAGTAAAGTCAAAAGTCTAGATGATAGATTGTGTGCATGACAGAGAAATACTAAATTTCTTGAAGCTAGATTTGAAGATAAACAAAGAGTTTTAAATCAATATATTGATGATGTTGCTAATCTTAAACAAGAATTGGCAGATAAAGAAAAGTTGGTCAATAAATTGCAAAGTTATCATTCATCTTCATATATTCTGGAACGTATTTTCAACATCACACCCGATGGAAAAGAGTCAGAAAAGAACATAAAGGGAGTTGGGTCTGAATACCATCAAGTTCCACCACCGTTGGAGAATAATTATACATTCTATGATGGCGAGAAAGTGGAAAAAGCAATAAACATGGTTGACCAGTTACCCGACAACATCGATGTGATTTATACCAAATCTGATGATATCAGTGATTCAGAGGTGGTTGGCAAAGTTGTTGAAAGTGTTTTAGTAGAAAAGTCTATCGAAACATGTAAATCTAAATCACAAGATGAAAATGAAGGAAATTTTCATGATGAATATCTGAAAAATTCAAAATCCAAGAAAAGTTTGAATGATGATTCAAAAGGATTGGTTTATTCCATGATTGGATCGGACAAATTATTCTTAGATGTTGTATTCCCGATTCAGAATGTGATTTCAGATAAGATTGAAAAAGTTTTCAAAATGGTTGAGATTGAAAAATCTGATATTCCAAAGTTTGCAGGTAAGTGTCACAAAACTTTTTATAACAAACCTGGTTACAAGAAGAAAAACATGAAGGCTGGGTTGGGTTATAAAAAGAAACAAAATCGAAATAAAAATGAATCGTCAAATTTTCAGACAAAGATGAACTTTGTTCATGGAACAAGTTCTGAAGAAGAGAAAGAACTCCAATTTAGACTACAGTCTAATGAAGAGTTCTATGCTCAAAAGAAAAAGCAACAACAACAGGTCAAAGATGTGTCCAAGAGAACATGTTTCAAATGTGATCAAATAGGACATCCTGCTCGTAAGTGTCCAAATCTGAAACCTGTTGATGTTGAAACGAAAAACAAGTCTGATGTTGTGAATCAGAAGTCAACCAAGTTTGATTCAAAGCAAACTTGGAAGCCGAAAATGTCAAAGGCTGACTCACAACAAACATGGAAACCTGTGACACCCAGATTTAGAACAATACAAAGTTGGAAAACAACGGTTGATGCAACAAAACCAAACCAATTTTGGAAACCAAAAGTTGTTGTTCAAAATCAAAATGTTCAAAAAGAGTCACATTTTTACAAACGAGGTACTCCTAAAGGTTAAACATGGACTGTTAAGAGACAAATGACTTTGGCAAAAGATGAAAAAGTTGAAGTTAAGATTGAAAAAGTCTTTGTTCAGAATGACAAAGAGTTTCCGAAGTTGAATGATGCATATTGTGTTGAAATGCCTAAGGTCCAACAGACCTAGGCTAAATTGTTCAAGTAATTGAGTAATTTGAATGTGCAGGTGCTTCCGAAGAAAATTGAAGATTGTGAGAATGGAAATCGGAGCAGCCTGGCACAACAAGCAGAGGAGGCTGCTGAATCCTGTGTTGGTTGAAACAGGAAGTTTGGTTGTTTTCAGTATATAAATAAACATTATTTCAAAAACCCTAAAAATTGAAAAATGTAAAAACCAAAAATATGTTTTTATTTTGTAAAAAAAAAATCAAAATTTTCAAAAATATATTAATTGAATACGCCGAAACCCTCACGGCTGAACAAACATGATTAATTTCACAAGATTGAAAAACGGTTTTCAAACTGTAAAATATCAATGTGTTGTAAATCATGGGGGTACATTATGTTTTCTGCAAATCAGTGCATGTGAAGCAGAAAATGGATGGCGAGACGAAGCTATCAGTATCAGGTTGTCAAATTTTCTTTAAATGATTTTGCATTTTAGGGGGAGCAAGAAATTGTCAGAAAATCCAAAAACATTAGAAAATTTGAAAAAGCAAAAAACATGATAAAATTCAAAATTGAGTTTTTGTGTAAAAAGAGGAAATGATAGTACATCAGTAGACAGTTACGGTATGCTAAAGAATTGTAATGTTTTAAATAGCGTTAAACAGTCTCACTGATGATATGCCGATAGATTTTTATACATTTAGTAAACTTTTTCGGGATATAAACCTAAATTCAAACTTGCTTATTTCATGGGGAACACTACTTGGATATATAGGTAACCCCTGAAATCTCGTTTGAATGACCCCTCTTTCTGAGATACTAGGTCTTTATGCTTAGTGATATCTGGGGTATTATCCCGGGACTTCTGATTTTGCGGAAGCAATGGCCTAGTCCCCGGAGAATACTTTACGCTTGCTTGAAATATAGCCTACCCTCAGCATAAAAAATGATGAAACATTGAAAAATTGTGTAAATCATGTGATGTTGAACAAAAGATCCTCTAAAGGGGACACACCAAAAGTCGAAGCCGTCATCTCTCTGCTGAACGGAAGTTCTGACCTGAGCTCTCACGGTTCTTCGCAATTTAACCCCTTACAGATATCATCTAGGTATACTCACCTGTAAGACTGAATATTGGGATCTGGATACGGGAGTATATTCAAGAGGTAGGACACATGAATGAGTTTAAGTTCTTAAAACACCTAATTCGTATCCTGAATCAGTTGAAATTTGTATGAAAATTTAAGTGGATCAGTATATCGACAATCTAAGTGAATTGTTTAATTCTTAATGTGTAACTAAGCTCAACGGTACTTGTGATTTGTCAAAGACTGATATGATCCTCTAACGCAAACTCAAACAAAAATATTGTGTGTAAATATGTTTGTAAATATTTCTTTATTGCTTTATGTTTCAGAAAAATTCAAAAAGATTTTTATTTCTGCTTTATTTTCGACAGCCGATGTCTGGGAAGCTGAGTTTCAAAATCTAAGTATGTTGATTGTGTTTCTGAAAATAAAACAAGTTCATTAATTTGAAACTTGAAATTTTTAAAATAAAAAAAATAAAAACAGTTTGTGATATCTCCAAGGTCATTAATTTAGACTTGGATGATTAACTGTGAGGGATTTGGATGCTCATATTGTTAAACTCTGTAAAAGAGCCAGTTTCCGATTTTGTTCGATAAAACTGCCAAATCTTTGAAGTTTGTTGATAGGGAGAGTGAATCAAGTATTTCTGGATATATTCATTTTTTTATATTTTAAAGCCAGGATCTTGATTTAGAAAGTTTAAAAGAGCCAGGTTACGATACCTGGACAACTGAAAATGTTTTACTTATAAACGTATGAGTGATTGCAGATGTGATACCAGACTACGATCCTGACAGCTGAGTCTAAGGGGGAGTCTGAAGACGAACTCAACGCAAGGGGAAGCGTGAAAGGAGCCAGGTATCTTTCCCGGAAGAGCCTGTAACCGGAAAGCCAGGTGTCGATCCCAAAGAACGGAAGCTTGACGACAGGGGGAGCCTGAAGAGTCTACCGAAAGGAAGAAGCTGAAGCTGAAGACAGATCCACGGGGATTCTGTTCAAGTGAGAGAGAGAAAAACAAAAGCTACGAGTTTGACTAAATGTTTGAGATTGACTGCGGCAATATCCAAGGGGAAGTTTGTTAGTGCAGTATGTCTATCGCCTCCGTCATCTCAAGACCGTAGCAAGAAACAGTTTATTTCTAGTGTTTTATTGTAACATCTAGTTTAGAAAGGCAAGATGGCATTATTGTAAATAAGGAGAACCTCCTTATATCCTTGGCCTATAAATAGGAACCTAAGGTGTTAGGTTTAGAATTTTTTTTAGAGACTTTTGCAACTTTTGCTCATTTGCTACTTAGGAGAGCTTGGATCCTAGAGAGAGAAAGTGCAAGAGGTGATTCACGGTTCATTTGTACGTTTCATATTATCAATGGAATCACAAATTTAGTACGTTCTCGTGTGTTCGGTCACGCACGTTCACGGATTCCGCACGTCGAATGTGTCACACGCAATCGTTTCGGAGTCGAAAACCGGTCCTAACAGTTTTCAAACCTTGTTAAACATGTTTTAACATGTTTAACTCGTCACTTTTAGATTTGTGCTTATATAGGGTCGTAAGATAAGCGGTCTAAACAACCGCTTAGACTTTCGAACCCGACCCGTTTGGTCGATCATTAGGATCCGACCAAACATGTTTTGTGACCATAGTTGTATAGAGAATAACCTTTCAAGGTTATACCTTATGGTCACTTCATTTAAATAGTTGTATGATAAGTAGTTTATATGCCTTAGGTAAATGACCAAAATGCCCTTTTTACGCATAAATTCATTTTAAGCATATGTAACATAAATTTTGACATCTAAACTGATTAGGCAACATTATTAGACATGTTAAGGCATATATTACTTGTCATAAGACTAGTTAAGCGGTTCGAACGCGTTTTACGCAAACGACGCGTTAAAGTAGCATAAGCTACCTAAACGGGTCGTAATGGGTCATAAGCACTTAGGATAGGTTCAGTTTTAGGATGTAGGCTTTGTTTAACCATATTACATGGGTTCCTATACTCATTTGGTTTACGAAACCTCATTCTATCCGATCTTCCAATTTAGGCCCGGTTTATTTACTTAGTTACCTATATTAGGTGTCGTTTGATTCCGTGATCCCTCTAGCTTTGTTTGGTCATTATTCAAGATTTCTAAGCATCCTCAAGTGAGTACATAGTCCCCTCTTTTACTGTTTTCAATGTTTTGGGGTGAAACATGTGTACCTAATTGTTATGTTCATGATTTCAAAGTATAATTGATTATACATGTTAGTACTTATCTTTTGACAAACTGAATGATTATTTATGGTTTAAACACTAATTTTTCAAAGATTATAAAATTAAAGGTTGGATTGTACTTGTTTTCTACGTTCACCAGACCGATTGGTAGTATGATATAGCGCTATAGGATTTGACACCCCATTCCTGTTGTATGGAATGTCAGAAACCGATATTTTATCCAAATAGGGATTGCCTTTGTGGTATTTCTATAGTCTCAAAGGTGTATTTTGATACACTAAGGTCTGAATGAATTCTAAAATCATATTTTTGTTGTATATTTTGTTATACTCCCAAAGGTATAGTTTGATATGCTCTCATATGTGATATTGTACAAAACAACATAAATTTTGTTAATTACTAAAACATAGTTTAATATGTTATTCATAAAACCAAAGCATAGTTTCATATGTTATTAATAAAACCAAAGTATACTTTTGATATACTACTGAAAACTATTATTTTGACGACTAAAGTATATTTAATATACTATCTGTTTAACTATTTTGGAACTGAAATATATTTTAATATATTACTTATTCGACTCTCTTAAAACCAAAGTGTATTTTTATATATACTACAAACCTTTTTATCAAAACCTTGTTTTACAAACAACATATTTTATACAAACTCATTTTACTTAATTATTTAATTATGCATCTTTCTTTTATATCATCTGATTTCTTATCACTTATAAAGAAAACATTTTTAAGTTCATGACTATTTTTGTTAAACATTCTTTTAAATTTTCAAGTCATGAATCATGCATTAATAAAACCTATGTATCTCACAGGCATTTTTAAGCTGACTTACCTATTTTTACACATGTTTCAGGTGCTGCTATGTGATGATTGTTGATACATGCTATACATAGGATGGACTCGTGCCTTAGCGACTTTAAAACTTGAAAGAAAATATTTGTATTCATTTGATTTGTAATAAAACAATGAGTTCAATATTTCAGTAAAACAAAATTATTAAATCCATGGTTGTGAAACAATGATTCTGTTTCGACACTCCCTGACGTTTCCGCCACGATTCGTTGTTTTACGTGGTCGGGGTGTGATAGAAAAGTTGGTATCAGAGCCAATGGTTATAGGGAATTAGGTTATTAGTAATGCTTTGACCTAGACTATAACTTTCCTATGACCCTAACACAAGTTATCTTGTGTTTAGTTTTAAAACAATAGCGTCACCTATCTTTAGGTAACAACCACAATAAGAACACAAATTTCGAATCCGCTTTGAAAACCAATCATCTGTTCTAGGATGATTTATTATAAGGTTTTGAACCTTCCAAGTTTTCAAAATCTCGTCAAAGTTTGGTCTAAATAATGTGAACACATGCAAACTGGAAGGGTGGGTGCCTGTACCCTGAGTCTTCGGTCTAAGGCTAGAGTGTTCGTACAAATCTGCAGTATCGGACCAGTCACTCTTACATGGGAACTCTTGGGGTGAGTGTCCACTTATAGGCGAGCATGTCTTCGCGATACATTATGAGGACCTATTTACTTTGATTCAGCTTTTGTGTGTCGTTTGTTTGCTTCATAGTTCGAACAAATGACCATGACCCATGCTCTTTGGTCGGTAATTGCAACATCCCATTCTTACCCAATGCCATTTCACTTGTTTTCTATTGTTTCCCCTTTTAGAATGCCTCCACGACGCGACAATCAGGTACCTAATGAAGAACTGGCAGCTATCATTACGCAGCAAATGGCTGCTGCAATCCCAAACATCATTGCTCAATGTAACCAAGCCCTCAACAACAATAATGCCCCATGAAACTTCAAGACATTCAACTCTGCCAAGCCATCAAAGTTTTCTGGGTCTCAAGGAGCGACTGCACTTCTACAATGGTTCGAGAGTCTAGAGTGCACCTTCAGACATGTTCAGTTTCTGAACGAGCGAAAGGTAGAGTTCGCATCCAGTGTTTTTGAGAAATGAGCTTTAACGTGGTGGCTTGGTGTAATGAGGGACAGGGGTGCTGATGTGGCACTAGCTCAAACTTGGGAAGAGCTCTGCGCTCTAATGATGAAGGAGTTCTTTCCTTGTCATGAGCTTAGAGCATTGGAAAGGGAATTTGACGACCTAAAGCAAGACAGTGGTGAACATCGAGCCTATACTGATCGTTATGAGGAACTGAGCCTGTTGTGTCCTGCCATGGTTACGCCTGTGGAGAAGGTGATTGAAAAGTACATTGATGGTCTTCCTGACTTAGTTCAGGATATTGTTACTGGCAGCAACCCTACTACCGTCAGACAAGCCATTGAATTGTCTGCTACCCTGACAGAATCCTAGATCAGGAAGGGTAAGCTTTTTCGAAAGGGCGACCCAAGACCATCTGACAAGACTGCATAAGCTGAACCAAAGGAAAAACAGGCCGAGGTATCCAAGAAGAAGAAGCGCAAGGCTTCTCAAAACTGCACCATAACTGCTCAGAACAATCAGGTTACACCAAACCAGCCAGAACAACCTCGTAAAAGGAAACATTATGTTGGTACCGCAACCTTGTGCAACAAATGCAACCGTCATCATCTGGAGCAAGTGCAGTGTCACAAATGTACCCACTGTGGGCGATTGGGACATTTGATCAACACCTGCTGTTATGCCAACCAAAACCAAGCTGCTGCAAATCCTGCTGCTGTTCAAGTACGGTTCCCACCTGGGTCATGTTATAACTGTGGTGACCTTACTCACTACAGAAACAATTGCCCAAGACTTGTTAACGCAAACCCAGCGCGTGGACGAGTGTTTAACATAAACAAGGCAAATGCGAACAATGATGCAGCAGTGAACAATTAGTCTTTTGTATTTCCTTGTATGTTATCCTTTGGATGTTCGAATCGACTCAGTTGTTATATAAATAAAATTTGTTGTTTCAATTTTATTTTACGAAACCGATACGATTGTGTGTATGTTTTATACAACCCTATGATGCCGACACAAAGACAAACTGCTCGTGTGGTTCTGTCATTTTATGATCACTTGTGATCTCCCCAAAAATCTTAAATACTTGTTTCTTTTAAGAAACAAAGCCAAATTCCTATTAAGATCTTCCTATCTTCATAGTTAGATTCTTGAAAATGATTAAAGTGCCAAACGGAATTCACGGATTGGATTCGTGGTGTGCTTTGAATACTCGTATGCTCAACTAACAAGAAAATTAACAAAATGAAGATCAAGTTAATCAATTATGTAATTATGTGCTTATGTGGTTTCTTTTATGTCTTGTGTTTTTGTGTAATCCAAATGTTTATTATCCAAATCCTCGTAGAATCTTCCATATCTCCATATGAAGGATTCATAGTAGGATATCTAAAGGTACTACCTTAAATCCTAAATGGGCTTCTACGTTATAGTTAAGTCCTTTGGATTATAAAGTACTATTCTATAATTGGACCCCTTGAGTGGTCTACTTAAACAGATTGATTTAAAAATCTGGTTAGGAATATCATGTGATGATATAACTGAAAAGATCCCTTAAGTGGTCTATTTAACGAGATCGTACGACGGTCTAGTTAATGAGATCATGTGTTGATCTAGTTAAAAAGATCGTTCGTTGATCTAGTTAAAAAGATCCTTTTTGTGGTAGAATCAAGTCACTTCATGATTATTCAATTGATTTTTCCCCTACGCATTATGAAATGAACTGTGCAGACTATGCAAGGAATTACGTAATTATGGTTGCATAAATAATTATGGAATTCAGTGCACAGAAACCACAACAAGTTTTGTCATGTGTTAAGACCTATAGTGATGAGAATAACGAAACGGGAACAATGTAGAAAGGGGCATGGTGGATACGCCGCTGGTGCTTCCTATATATAAGTGTTCCTTATTACATTGCGAACGTAGCGTTATTTAAGTTATTAGAAATCCTGGACCTTGACCAATGTCATTTTATCTTACACTCTCTGACTCTGACTTCGAGCACAACAAGTTTCCTATGATAGTCTTCATAAGAAACGTTCTTCTGTCCGTAGTTCGAAACTCCATGTTTTGTTACTACAAGGACTTCACTTTGACAGTTGAAAATTTCGCTAAGAATATGAACATGACTCAGAGTTTTACTTAGGGTTCGAGGGATTCATTCGAAAGCGAAACAATCACAGTTGTCTTCACAAGTTTCCTCTAAAATTAAATTTCGGGACGAAATTTCCTAAAGTAGGGGAGACTGTGACACCTGTGTCACTTCAACCATCAAACAAATACCAAACCAATGAAATATTATATTTCATACTTGGATTTTGTATAAATATGTGCATCGTTCGCACATATAAATTCTTGTTCGATTTCGAGCTCTAAATCGCTTTCTAGAAGGTTATACGCGAACTGATGCGTAAATATAACCAGTTTAATGCAACAAACACTCCGGAATAGTGATATAGGCTTAACATATCTTAAATAACCTTTACATAACTTAGAAATAAGTTTTGGAAGGTTTGGTGTGTCGAAATCAAGTTTATTCGCTTACAGGGACTAATTTCGACAAACTGCGAAAGTATGCCGATTCGTACTGTAACGAACATTCCGAAAAATGATCATAAGTTAAACATGCCCTAAATATACTTTACATAGCTTAGAAATAGGTTTTGAGGTGTTTTGGTGCGCAAAAATATACTTATTGATCAACAGGGACTAAAAGCGTCAAAAAATGCCCAAATGACCAGATTCATTGTATCTAGTCCAGTTTTGATGTTTTCATGGTTTTAACCCCAAGTTTTGTATTCTATGGGCTAAAATTTGATGGTATTTCATGTCCTTTTGTATTGCAATACCATGTGCCCACATGGAGGGTCAAGATCAAGGCACGAAATGCGAGAAACGATCCTAACGGTTCTCCGAAATCTATAAATACCCAATCTCTCATTCCATTTTCCTCACACCTTGATCTGATTTTATGCTCTAAGTTGAAGCTTTATTCTTCATACCTGAGTATTTAGAACAAGTTCTTCCTAGCTTGGACCCTTTGTAAGCTTCTTTCGTTCTTTTATGCGTTTTTAAGCGGGAAAGTCAAACATTGTTTGACTTTCTTCTTTGACCAGTCAATGGTCTACACGAAGTTCGTTTGAACTTCATAACGTGAGCTTAATCACGATGGTTATAGTATCTTGTGACTATACCTACTGATTACCACGTTATTTAGGCGTAGTGACGAGTCATGGTTTCGGTCAAAATGCGTGTTCTTGCGTATTTTGCAACTAAACTATTCTTAGGTATCAAGACCCTTTGTTTTGATACCAAACCTGTTTTCAAACCTTGTTAAACATGTTTTAACATGTTTAACTCGTCACTTTTAGATTTGTGCTTATATAGGGTCGTAAGATAAGCGGTCTAAACAACCGCTTAGACTTTCGAACCCGACCCGTTTGGTCGATCATTAGGATCCGACCAAACATGTTTTGTAACCATAGTTGTATAGGGAATAACCTTTCAAGGTTATACCTTATGGTCACTTCGTTTAAATAGTTGTATGATAGGTAGTTTATATGCCTTAGGTAAATGACCAAAATGCCCTTTTTACGCATAAATTCATTTTAAGCATATGTAACATAAATTTTGACATCTAAACTGATTAGGCAACATTATTAGACATGTTAAGGTATATATTACTTGTCATAAGACTAGTTAGGCGGTCCAAGCGTGTCTTACGCAAACGATGCGTTAAAGTAGCATAAGCTACCTAAACGGGTCGTAATGGGTCATAAGCACTTAGGATAGGTTCCGTTTTAGGATGTAGGCTTTGTTTAACCATATTACATAAGTTCCTATACTCATTTGGTTTACGAAACCTCATTCTATCCGATCTTCCGATTTAGGTCTGGTTTATTTACTTAGTTACCTATATTAGGTGCCGTTTGATTCCGTGATCCCTCTAGCTTTGCTTGGTCGTTATTCAAGACTTCTAAGCATCCTCAAGTGAGTACATAGTCCCCTCTTTTACTGTTTTCAATGTTTTGAGGTGAAACATGTGTACCTAATTGTTATGTTCATGATTTCAAAGTATAATTGATTATACATGTTAGTACTTATCTTTTGACAAACTAAATGATTATTTATGGTTTAAACACTAATTTTTCAAAGATTATAAAATTAAATGTTGGATTGTACTTGTTTTATACGTTCACTAGACCGATTGGTAGTATGATATAGCGCTATAGGATTTGACACCCCATTCCTGTTGTATGGAATGTCAGAAACCGATATTTTATCCAAATAGGGATTGCCTTTGTGGTATTTCTATAGTCTCAAAGGTGTATTTTGATACACTAAGGTCTGAATGAATTCTAAAATCACATTTTTGTTGTATATTTTGTTATACTCCCAAAGGTATAGTTTGATATGCTCTCATATGTGATATTGTACAAAACAACATAAATTTTGTTAATTACTAAAACATAGTTTAATATGTTATTCATAAAACCAAAGCATAGTTTAATATGTTATTAATAAAACCAAAGTATACTTTTGATATACTACTGAAAACTATTATTTTGACGACTAAAGTATATTTAATATACTATCTGTTTAACTATTTTGGAACTGAAATATATTTTAATATATTACTTATTCGACTCTCTTAAAACCAAAGTGTATTTTTATGTATACTACAAACCTTTTTATCAAAACCTTGTTTTACAAACAACATATTTTATACAAACTCATTTTACTTAATTATTTAACTATGCATCTTTCTTTTATATCATCTGATTTCTTATCACTTATAAAGAAAACATTTTTAAGTTCATGACTATTTTTATTAAACATTCTTTTAAATTTACAAGTCATGAATCATGCATTAATAAAACCTATGTATCTCACAGGCATTTTTATGCTGACGTACCTATTTTACACATGTTTCAGGTGCTACTATGCGATGATTGTTGATAATGCTATACATAGGATGGACTCGTGCCTTAGCGACTTTAAAACTTGAAAGACAATATTTGTATTCATTTGATTTGTAATAAAACAATGAGTTCAATATTTCAGTAAAACAAAATTATTAAATCCATGGTTGTGAAACAATGATTCTGTTACGACACTCCCCCGATGTTTCCGCCACGATTCATTGTTTTACGTGGTCGGGGTGTGACAGCTACCACCCAGGAAAGGCTAACGTTGTATCCGATGCTCTCAGCCGACGAAGCTATGTGTATGACATTTGTAACATTCAATCCCAGAACGATCTCGAAGCCCTAATTCGTGAAGCGCAGCACGCATGCTTCATTGAGAATACCTTGAAAGAGGAAATGAAGTGTGGTACTGAAACCCAGCTGGTGACTAAATTGAATGGTATTTATTACTATCTCGATCGCATTTGGATTCCTAGTCGTGAAAACCTTCGGGAAATATTGCTGTCTGAAGCCCACAAATCTCGATATGCCATTCACCCCGGTGCCGACAAGATGTACCAGGACCTCCATTCTAGGTATTGGTGGTCGGGCATGAAGAAGGATATCGCGTTGTACATTTCAAAATACTTAACTTGCTCGAAGGTTAAGGAGGCCAACACCAACGACCCTCTGGTTTACTCGAACAACCCGAAATCCCGACGTGGAAATGGGAAAGTATTGCTATGTATTTTATTTCTAAACTCCCTCGAATGCCTTCTGTCCACAATAGCATTTGGGTTATCGTTGATCATCTTACAAAATTAGCTCACTTCATACCGATACGAGAAGACTTTAAGGTTGAACGATTAGCACGAATCTATACCGACGAAGTCATTTGTCGACACGGGACGCCTCGAGTCATCATCTCTGACCGCGATGGTCGTTTTACCTCATGTCTCTGGGAGACTTTTCAGTCTGCTCTTGGTACGACTCTCAATCTCAATACCACATTCCATCCCCAGACCGATGGTCAGACTAAGCGCACGATCCGCACCCTCGAAGACATGCTTCGTTCATGCGTTATAGATTTTGGTGGTAATTGGGATTCGCATTTACCTTTAGTAGAATTATCGTACAATTACAGTTATCACGCTAGTATCCAGATGGAACCCTTTGAGGCTCTATACGGTAGAAAATGTCGATTGCCTATTGTATGGCATGAGATCGAAGACGCACAAATCACCGGTCCCGAGTTACTATAAGAAACCACTGACAAGATTCTCCAGATACGAGACAATCTCTTGAAAGCTCGGAGTCGTCAAAAGAGCTACGCCGATAAACACCGCAAGCCCCTTGAGTTTGAAGTTGGTGATCACGTACTCCTAAAGGTTTCACCTTGGAAGGGGGTGATCTGATTCGGCAAGAAAGGGAAACTAGCGCCACGATACGTGGATCCCTTTAAGATTATGGAGAGAACTGGTAAAGTGGCCTACCGACTCGAATTACCGGTTGAACTCAGCAACATACACCCGACTTTTCACGTCTCAAATCCTAAAACGTGTCTAGCTGAAGAAAATCTCCATGTACCTCTCAAAGAATTGCAAGTAAACGAGACTCTGCATGTTGTGGAAAAGCCAGTAGAAATCATGGATCGAGAAACCAAGAAACTTCGACGCTCTCTCATTCCCATAGTGAAGGTTCACTGGGTAGGCAAACGTGGCGCCGAGTTCACTAGGGAACTCGAAAGTAATATGAAAGCTAAATACCCGCAACTCTTTGTTACGACCACTACTTAATTTTGGGACGAAATTCCCTAAAGTAGGGGTGACTGTAACCACCTGACTTTTCGGATTGTTATCTGTTTGCTACTTACTTCGATTTGTAACCGTTTTGTACTCTGAGATTCGATATAAATAAAGGGTTATGTTATACTAAATACATTTTCATCACACAACACCACTTCACGTTTAAACGCTTTACTTTTGCAAATGCTCAACGCTAACGCAACATGAATAGTAGAGAATTATGCTACTTTATTTTCCGAGTGTGTTTGTTGGGTTACCTTTCGCCTCCGCATTCGCTTATCACGCTTAAAAACGCTAAATTGCAAACGCTATTAGTTGTAGTAAGGTTAAGCTGTGTGTTCTTATATGCTTTACTTGTGTGTGTGTGCTATATATGTATTGTTTACTCGCTCGAAATGCTTACACGCAAACTCTCGCACAACTCGATTTATCACAATAAAATACAATGCAACACTTAAAGTTGGAAATTATTAGAACGCAAAAACTCAGTCGTTCGAATGGGCCATCCGCCCGGATGGAGCCCATCTGTGTTGGTGCATTTATGTCTATCGCCTCTGTCAATTCAGATCGTAGCAGAAACTGATCTAATCTAGTCTTTATATTGTTATATCTAGGAAAAGGCAAGGTGGCATTTCTGTAAATAATGAGAAATCTCATTAAATCCCCTTGGCCTATAAATAGAACCCTTAGGGTTAGTTTTAGAGACTTTTGGTAACTTTTTGCCATTTGAAGCTTTGGAGAGCTAGGATCTAGAGAGAGAAAGTCTAGAGAGAGAAAGTGTTCTCCACGTGATTCAGGTGCTGTACGTTTTCAGATTCATCTATAGAATCACCGATTATATTACGTTCTTGTGTGTTCGGTCACGTTCATGTACGGATTCCGCACGTCACACGTTCGGTTTGCAATCGTTACGGAGTCAAAACCGGTCCTAACAATCTGCCTGGATGGAGCTTACCCGTCCGGATGGAGCTCACCCGTTCGGATGGAGCTCATCCATCTTGACGGAGCCCAACTGGATATACCGTATTCGTACACGAGCAAGACCTCACACTCAGCTATAAATAGTGGCATTGTGACTTCATTTCAACTCTTCTCATCCTCTCATCCACTCACAGAGTTTTTCGGCTGAAACCAAGACTTATTGTAGGCATTCTCCTACGATTTTCATCCATTCTACTCCTACTCCATCTCCTTTTATCAAATCACACACTCACTTTAACTTTTTCTCAAAACATTGATTCTACATATCTTGAAGATTTCCACTCGTTTTGCCTAGGCAAACTGTTGTGGAGCATCATTCACCGGAGATTGAATCATGTTTTCCAAGAAAATCACATTTATCAACTTACTTATAAACTCCTTTTTGTTTTTTATGCAAAATTGGTGGAATCGGAAAACCCGTCGGACTCTCGACACCTCTCATTGTCGAAGAGCCGACTCTAGGGTTGATTTCCACCAAGGAAGTGGTCTGATTTATTGGTCATACATGGATTTCCGTCAAGAACAACGCATCAGGCCGAATGGGCTATGCCCATCCGCCCGAATGGACTTGACCCAATATTCTCTATTGTTTTGATTTCGTTAATGTACCCGTCTTCACACCAAAACCCTCTTAGACAAAACTTTAACAATTTTTTATGGTTCATAAACAATCGCAGTCCATCCGTTCGAATGGACCATGTCCATCAAACCCGGATAGACTCTTCACCCACTCCAAATATTTTCCCTATGTTTAAAAAAAAAAAAAAAAAAAAAAAAAACATCTGTTATGCATCAGATTGTTTTTCTTCCAACAAAATAGCCATCCGTCCGAATGGACAAAGTCCATCCATCCGAATGGACTAAGTCCATCCGACCGAATGGACAATGCCCATCCGTCCTGATAGACTAAGCCAATCCGTCTAGATAGACCATGTCCATCTGTCCGGATAGACTGTTGGACACTTAACTCGCTTTATACCCCACTCGACACTCCGATTTCAACCATTTCAGCACTTAGGAAGACTTATGCTTTTGTTCCCGTACGCAGGCTGATCCGGCGCTCCCTTCAATCCACCCAGACCGTGCTTATGTTGTTAAACCCGTACTGTGAATATACTCGAACTCATTTTCATTTAACGCACTTTTGGGTGTTACATACGTTCACTATAAAAAACACAACACACAACGCAAACACTTTATAAACGCTAACCGCTCCCGCATGCTATACATGATTAGTTGAATGCTTGTTGCTATGCTTATATAGTGATTACTTGGCCGACTGCATTTAGCAACAATAGTACTATAGTTTGGACTCAACACCTGATTTGTCAGGGGTTGCTAAGGATCACATACTTTACTTCACGTGTTCGCTTCGGCGAACATGTGTTGCGCATACTCTACTCGCAGTCACGTGGTTAGGATGTATCATTGTTGGTAGTTTACATGCTTCGCCCATACATGTTACATGCTGGTTATGAGTAAACGCTTTTTATACTATATCTATGCATACTTGTGTACTCACCTTTACTTTATGTATTGACTTTTATTTTAACGTATGTGACAGTTTGATGGATTGTTATGCTGCAAACAAGATAGGAAGTCTAGAAACTCATCTAATAAAAATCTAGGTTGTCGGATCATGTTTTTGTGAGAACTCGTTATCTGTGATGACAGTTTGTCGAATATTTCTTCGTTAGTATGGAATGATAAACCTTTAAAATATTGGTAATGAATAGTTGTTATGGATTCTCTTAAGCAATCTGATTCTCCTAGTGCCTTACCCCTATGATTCCGCCATCGGTTGGGGTGTCACACCCCCAAAATACCATATGCGGGAGCCCCCGCGAGGAGTGTGACGTACCAGGATCTAACCCCCATTCACATTGAACTCATTATAATAATTCAATTAAACTTTCATTTATTAGAATAGAGCGTTACAAAATATCATTTAATTAATCAGCAGAAGCATAATACAATAGTTAATAAATTCGCAACACAAGTGTATAAAAGCCATTAGTCTTGTCTTTGTGATTCCTTGTAACTTGACCCATGACCACTCCAGCCTCCCAGACAGCAAGTTCCAATGACATGTACCTATAGGCCTGCAAGCATGCAGAAAAAGTGTATCAGACAACGCTGGTGAGTTCATAGTTTTACGAAAACGTTGGTTACTGATGTGTGTAAAATGCAACATATAAATTACATCAAATGAGGTATAAAACTAATCCTTTTTTAGTACTAATATTGGAAAAAGAGTGTTTTTGTCTTCCTTTTGTATTTTCAGGATTAAATGAGCTCAAAAACGCAAAAGAAGCAAAAAGACAGCTAAATCCAACATAAATACAAGAAAAGGAATATTAGTGGACTGCCCGAACCCTCAACGGCACCTTCCAAAGCAAAATAGAGAAAACAGAAGACTGAACACGCCCCGTGCTCAGCCAGCACGGGGCCGTGCCCAAGAAGCAGCAGAAAAGACAAACCTATAGAAGCTTCTATTGCCCATCACGGGGCCGTGCTCAGCCAGCACGGGGCCGTGCCCAAGAAGCAGCAGAAAAGACAAACCTATAGAAGCTTCTATTGCCCATCACGGGGACGTGCTCAGCGGACACGGGGGCGTGTCGAAAGTACAGCAGGCGCATTTATTGTAATTGCGAATTACAATTAATGAGGAGAGAGAGTGTCAGACGGACACGGGGCCGTGCCCAGCGGACACGGGGCCGTGTCCAGCTCTCTGTTCAGCCTATAAATAGGAGTGCTTGGATTCATTTCATCTCATCCCTTGGCACACCACCTCTCTCACACTTCATCCACCACCCACCACCATCACAACACCATCATCCACCACCATCATCCATTGTCCATCATAGAGTGTGTGAGTCGTCTCGGGATCCAAGATTGATCGTAAGAGTTCTTGACAATCAAGGCCATGTTTGCCTAAGTCTCTTACATCACTTGGTGAAGACAAAGTGTCTAGTATAATACTTTTTATTTCTAATCTTTTGCACTTTTTATTTGGTTTTGTATTAATGACTTTAATAACTAGTTACTTATGTTGAAGGTGATCTTTCCTTATCGTTTGTCCGTGGTGTCTTGGCATTATTTTACTGTCTATATAAAATAAAGGATTTTCACCATTCATATCTCCACGGTCTATATGGAGATATGTTGGCTACCTGGTAGGGGGTTAAGGGAACGGTTTGGTAAAGGTCTTGCCATTGTTCAGCGTTTAGAGATCCTGCAATGGACCTGGGTCAAATTTAGTAGGACCTCCTTCAATACTTCACGGTATTGGATGGCGGGGGTCCAAACTCTTTGACCCCCTCATAAGTTAACTACTATTAATACTATAACCCGGCTATTTAGGACTGTATCCCTGCTGACTCAGACTACTTAGCCGAGGGTAACGTCACCGCCAAAAGCGAGGCCTACCACAATACTGCATTAATAACTTAATTCATTATCTTCCAATAATCCACCCTTTTAGGATTGTATCCCTGCTGACTCAAACTACTGGGGTGAGGGTAACGTCGCCTTCAAAAGAGGGGCCTACTACAATAACTAAGATAATCTCTTAAATATGTGCAAAAGTGCGGAAATAATCAAAGGTTATACTAGATACGAGTCGGAACCAAGTGATTCATCTTGTCTATCTGTTTTTATTTTTATTTTATTTTCAGCATTTTAGTTAGTTTTATTTTCCTTAGTTTAAAACATTTTTCTAAACTTTTATTTTGGTTAGACGTTGAGGATAAACCGGTACTAAAAGCTCTTGTGTCCTTGGACGACCTCGGTATCTTACCAACGCTATACTACACTCAACGATGGGTGCACTTGCCCATATGTGTGTTTAGTGTTAGTAAAATATCGTGTTTTATAAATTTAAAACTTGGCTAAAATAAGTGTTAAAAAAGGCTTAAAATATACACCTAATATATATAACACTTTCACGCACATCAAGTTTTTGGCGCCGCTGCCGGGGACACAAGGATTTTAAGAAAGTTAGGAATCAACGGCCTAATCATCTTTTATTTTTCTTTTTATTTTTTTAGGATTTTCTTAGTTTTTCAGCTTCTGCAGAGCTCTGCACAGGCCGTGCCCGCTGAACACGCCCCCGTGCTCAATCATTGGAACTGGCAATCCTGTTTACATCAGACAGTAAGCTGAACACGGGGCCGTGCCCACTCAACACGCCCCCGTGCCCAAGTTTCAGTTACTGAAAACAGAACCGTTAGATCCCAACGGTTGGTAATTTCTGACATAAACATGAGTGATAGTAATTATTTTTACTTTCGGCACTCTTATGGTACGTGGTGTCAATTATGTGGTGGCGAACATGAAGAAGTAAAATGCTACTTCCTAAATTATAGGCCCCACTACATGGACCCACCATCTTCTCACAACCTTAAGAGGGGCAAAAGTAAAAATAAGCACTATTTCTCCCTCAAATGCGCCCAGCCAGATATTCTAGGGGAAATGCTCCTTAGCGAGTTATTTCAACTAGAAGAGCTAGTTCTGAAATGGTTAGAGGAGCTTGGGAAGGATTTTATTGATCCACCCCAAGACGATACCCATGAAGAAATGTTGGAACCGCATTCCGATAACCTCGTTACTCCCGAAAGTACCTTTGTACCTAGCAAAGACTTGGACGATAGTCGTCCCTGTGTCGATTGTGCCGTGAAGGACTCTCCATCGACTTCGTTCGGTGCATACATAGACCTGAGCGATTCGGCATATACCTTCTTTAACAAGAGCCCGGGAAAGGGTTGGACTTGTCCACCTAGAATGAGAATAGGAATTACCCTCACCGACAACCTCTTGCGTTCTCGCCTTAGTCTAGGACAATTAAGGTATATTAGGCACTTTGGGGTTGTTCCAACCAGTAAGGAACCACCCGATATCGATAAGATCCTTGAAGTAGCAAAACTCCATAAAGCAGCCTCCAGACACGGGGCCGTGTCCAGGTCAACACGCCCCCGTGCTCACTAAAAAAGATTCTCTGCTGATTTGGTCAGAATACGGACAAAAGGTGTCAGGATTTCCTCTGAACACGGGGCCGTGTCCAGTCAACACGGGGCCGTGCCCAGGGCACTGTCGTTTTCTTTAAATGCAGCCTGATTCCTGCTCATTTTGACCACCTCAATTGACAGAGATCCCTGGGATTTTCACTCATACCATCCTAGGTAAGTGTTAAAAGAAGGTTCCAAGGGACCCTCTTGTCCCTTCCACTTTTATTCATTTCCTCCTCTTTCAAAATTTTTTCAAAATTTCCTCCATGGAAGCTTGGAAATCCCTTGATTCCAACCCTCTATGTGAAGTTTGTAAGATTATTTGCTAAAGATTCTGGCTTAAAGTTAGTTGTATAACCTTGTTTTAAATTATCTGAGCTTAAAACCCAGATAGAAATCATAAAAATAATTTAAAACTCCAAGATTCTTTAGCCAAAAATCCTGCAGACAAATGGACACGGGGCCGTGCTCAACAAGCACGGGGCCGTGTCCAGGGGCTCTGTTTTGTAAAAATTTAGCTTTCTTCGGTTTCCTTCGCAGAAAATGGCAAGCAGAACAAGCGGATCATCTTCAAGAAATAACCGACAAGGGAGGAGATCTTCAACAGCAGAAGACTCTCTTGTAAACTATGTTTACGCTCTGAGGGAGGCTATTGATGAAATGACGGGAGTGGAAGAAGCATTGGTCGACCGTATCAACCATCTTACAGTAGGGCTGGAGGGCTGTCTCCATGAAGTAAACCTCTTGCACCAGAGGTTGAACCTTCTCGCCTCCCCGCCTTTGGTACCTATAATAACCCAAAGGGCGTGGAACATGGTGCCCGAAGTTGTCATTCCAGCTGAATGGTACGCCATGCACCAAGAGCTTCCGCGAAGAGTGGTGCAAGGAGTCCCGGTGAATGTTCCCCCTCAACCACCAGCAGTGGAGGAAAATGAAGCCGCATTCTTCCTTCCTAGGGAGATCGAAGAATGGCTTTAAACAACGGTTAGGGAAGAATTTGTTCGGCTAAAAGTCCTACTATATCGGGAAACCATTCTCGAAATTTTCTTAAAATAGTAGGACTCCTTATGATAACCTCGTGTACCTGCTGACCTATCTAGATAAGTTTTAGTTTTATTTTAATTTAGGATTATGTAAGTTCTCTCTATGATGAAATGAAATGATGGTTTTAAAGTTTGGATGGTTTGTAATGAATAAAACACACTCATGGTGGTAAAGGATGAAAAGGGGAACGAGAACAATGATCCCATGCACAAGAACGAGGCAACCCGACAATTCTCTCCATTACAGAAGGTTCAACACGGGCCGTGCTCAACCAACACGGCCCCGTGCCGAACCACCTGCAGAAAACGCCCAGTTCAGGTACCTGGACACGGGCCGTGTTCACCCAACACGCCCCCGTGTCTAGACTTCTATTTCTCTGATTTTAATTTTGTTACTGGCACTTGAACACGGGGCCGTGCCCGGATAACACGGGGCCGTGTTCAGTGCCCAGTAACACAAATTTTTGCTTTTTAAACACTATTTTACACATCTAATCAACCTAAAAATTTATTTTTTGGGACACATTGAGGACAATGTGTAATTTAAGTGTGGGGGGGATGCTAAAACCTTGAATTTTGCAAGTCCTAAATACAAGCCTTACACAAAACTCTATTGGAACCGCTAATCACCCCAAATTTTTTCAAAAATTTCATTTTTTTTTTACTTGTCTAGGTTTAACTCGGGAAATTCAAGTTCTCAAAAAGGTTATATTTTTACGAATTTACAACCGATAGCGTAGTGATAAAAAGAACCAACGTAAGAAAATTATGAAAAGGCATAGCAAACTTATTTAAAATTTGATTATACATACTTGATCACATAAAAACCCATTCCCACAAAAGTGAGTTTTGAGCCTTTATTGAGCACACAAATTACATATCATTTGACTAAATGCTCATTTTTCGTTTCTTGTGTGAATAGCCGCTTGGTTCTTACGACTCTAGAACTTGCCATGACAATACATTCCCGGTCCTTATCAACTTAAACCCGAGTAAGTAAATGATGGAGGCATTAGGACTAACCCTTTTTATTTCTACACCATTATTTTTCTTTTTCTTTTACCACCTACCCAAAAATCCCCCTAGTTAGCCCCTTTGAGCCTAAACCTTTTTCGTTTCATCACCCAAACAAAAACCCTTTTACCCACCAAAACCTTTTTTATTTTTAACCCTTTATTTTAGTAACAAGTTCGGTTCTTCGTTAAAAAAAAAAAAAAAAATTGTGATAATGATGAAGCAAAAAGAAAATAAACAAACAAGTTAATCAAAAATAACTTAGGTTGAATAAAAGCTTCATCAAAATAAAGAGTTGCAAAAATACGAAAACCGACACTTGTTACGCTTTTAGCCCTTTTTCTACTAACCACTAACCCAACCACCTACCTTTAACCCTAGCCTAACCCTTAACCCACAAAGTCCTCTTGATATCTACAAAGGTATAAAAGTTAAAAAGGAGGAGGATTGATTTCTTGGCAAGCCTATGGTAGGAATAAGTTCCATGCCGCTCTCGAGTGATTCACTAAAAATACACCTTCGGCCGAGTGTGAGTGATTTCCCCGCGAGGTATGTGAACTTGTATATAAATAGAATTTTAAAAAGGCATGTTATGCCCAAATAAGTAATTTCTTTTATGAAAAGTTCTAAATAAATCATTACGAATAGGAGTGTAAATAAATAAAAATAAAACCCAAAAAGATCTTGGAAATCCCGACACTCTACGACAAGCCCAAAACCTTC
>JARYGA010010650.1:0-24091 GCA_030545235.1 Helianthus tuberosus
CAACTTCAAGGAGCTAGATATTTTTCTAAGATAGACTTACGCTCTGGATATCATCAATTGAAAGTACAAGAAGAAGACATACCTAAAACTGCTTTCAGAACTAGGTATGGTCATTACGAGTTTACAGTCATGCCCTTTGGATTAACAAATGCTCCTGCAGCATTATGCATGATGAATAGAATCTGTAAACCGTATTTGGATAAATTTGTAATTGTCTTCATCGACGATATACTTATTTATTCCAAAAGCCAGGATGAACACTGTCAGCACTTGCATGCACTCTTAACTTTGTTAAGAAAAGAGAAACTTTACGCCAAATTCTCAAAATGTGAATTTTGGCTACAAGAGGTACAATTTTTTGGGACACATGGTGAATCACGAAGGTATTCACGTAGATCCCTCCAAAATAGAAGCGATCACCAAATGGAAAGTTTCGCAATCCGCTATGGAAGTTAGAAGTTTTATAGGGTTAGCCGGATACTATAGACGATTCATTAAGGATTTTTCCAAAATAGCTGTGCCATTAACTAAGCTAACCTGTAAAGCAGTTAAGTTTGAATGGGGACCTAGGCAAGAAGAGGCTTTTAGAATTTTAAAGCAAAAGCTAACAAACGCCCCAATTCTAGCCTTGCCAGAAGGAAAAGAAGATTTCGAAGTCTACTGTGATGCTTCTAAGCTAGGATTAGGATGTGTGCTAATGCAACGCAAGAAATAATTGCGTATGCCTCAAGACAATTGAAAAATCACGAAGAAAATTATACGACTCATGATTTAGAATTAGGAGCCATAATTTTTGCCCTTAAGATTTGTAGACATTATCTGTATGGAAGTAAGTTTACTGTCTATACAGACCATAAAAATTTAAGATACATATTTGGGCTAAAAGAATTGAACATGAGGCAAAAGAGATGGATGGAAATCCTAAGTGACTACGACTATGATATTCAATATCACGAAGGAAAAGCAAACGTAGTTGCTGATGCTTTAAGTCGTAAGTACATGAAAAGCAAAAGCGAGTTCGTGCTCTTAGATTAAATCTACAGTTAGATTTAATGGAACAACTGAAAAACATTCAGGAAACAGCAATCAAGGATGATGCTGAAGGAATGAAAGGACGAATAAAGGAATTAGAGCAAGGAAGTGATGGAATATGGAGATTCCCCAATAAAAGGATTTGGGTACCTAAGCAAGGGGAATTAAGAAATAAGATTTTAGAGGAAGCCCATAAATCTAGGTATACCATGCATCCTGGTAACAATAAAATGTATCAAGATTTAAGAAGTAACTTCTGGTGGATAGGATGAAAAAGGACATAGCTAGGTATGTTTCTAAATGTCTTACTTGTTCACAAGTTAAGGCAGAACACCAGAAACCCTCAGGTCTACTACAGCAATTAGAAATGCCTGTATGGAAATGGGAACTCATAACAATGGACTTTGTTACTAAGTTGCCTAAAACCCGAAAAGGTAATGACGTAATTTGGGTAATTGTGGATCGATTAACCAAATCAGCTCATTTTCTACCCATGAAAGAAACCTTTAGCATGGAAAGGTTAGCCAGATTATATGTAAATGAAGTAGTGTCCTTACATGGAGTTCCACTCTCCATTGTATCGGATAGGGATAGTCGTTTCACTTCCCACTTCTGGACAAGTTTCCAGGAATCAATGGGAACCCGACTAAATCTAAGCACTGCATATCATCCTCAGACAGGCGGACAAAGTGAAAGGACGATTCAAACCCTGGAAGACATGCTCAGGGCATGTGTGATAGATTTTGGTGGAAATTGGGATGACCACCTACCCTTAATTGAATTCTCATATAACAATAGTTATCACTCAAGCATCGAAGTTGCCCCGTTCAAAGCACTATATGGACGGAAGTGTAGAACTCCAGTTTGTTGGGTAAAAATAGGAGAAAGTCAATTATCAGGTCCTGAAATAGTGCAAGAAACTACCGACAAGATCACTTAAATCAAGGAAAGACTGAAAACGGCTCGAGACCGCCAGAAAAGTTATGCCGATAATCGACGCAAGTCACTAGAGTATCAAGTTGGAGACAAGGTACTCTTGAAAGTTTCTCCTTGGAAAGGAGTAGTTCGGTTCGGTAAGAAAGGAAAGCTAAGTCCAAGATACGTAGGACCATTCCCAGTAATACAGCGAATAGGACCAATTGCTTATCGCTTACAACTACCAGAGGAACAAGCTGGAGTACATGACGTATTTCATGTATCCAATCTCAAGAAATGTCTATCGGACGAATCTCTGGTAGTACCTCTTCAAGATGTAGAGGTAAATGAAAAGTTAAAATTTGTTGAGAAGCCATTGCAGATAGAAGACAGAAAAGTCAAGTTTCTCAAACACAAAAGACTAGTATTAGTCAAAGTCAAATGGGATTCGAAAAGAGGAGCCGAATACACCTGGGAGCTGGAATCGGAGATAAAGCGAAAGTATCCTCACTTATTTCAGTAAATCTCGAGGACGAGATTTTAAATAAGGTGGGGAGAATGTAAGGACCTTCAAAAATGTCCCAAAACGACCCATAAGTGAAAACCCGGACCCCTGAAACCCTACTGTGCATGAAAAATCAAGAAATCAAGAAAATCTGGTTTCAGGCGGGCCGCGTAAGCCATAAGAGAAGCTTACGCGGGCCGCGTAAGCCATAAGAGAAGCTTACGCGGGCCGCGTCAACTTATGGATTGACCGGATAAGCCTTCGCGCCACGTGTCGACCACCTGGCAAACCTACTCGTGACACCGTAGCCCTAGTCGTAGACTAGGTGATCCTCGCGGGCCGCGTAAGATCAAGAGGAGGCTTACGCGGGCCGCGTAAACCTCAAATTTTTGCTATAAATTGCTTGGACCCTGAGCAGTTCACTGGTGTCGAAAATTTTGATCAAAAACGAAGTCTCACCGCTCAAATTCGAAATTTAAGATATCAAGGCGCTGCTACGATACAGGGTATTAACTCGATCGCTGCTACGATTCAATGTCCGGTCGATTGAAACTATCCAATGATTGTTTAAGTGCTGCCCACATTAGGGCAATACTTTGTCATTCGTCGTGAATTCGATGGATGTTTAAGTATTGCACTTTGTCATTCGTTGTGAGGGTTTTTATCTCGTGAGTTATCGTAAATGTTGTATTAGTTACTGACCTAGTTCGTGTGCATTGTTATTTAAATTAGGTTACAAGGCTAATTAGTAGGCTAAACTCTGCCCGTTTAAATTTGCAATGTGAGTCATTCTCTTTTTATCAACCATGTTTTACAATACTCCAAATTATTTTCAAAGGTTATAATTACAGGGATTAAGTCGTGGTTATCTTGAATCATTGGCTAGTGGGGTATTGTGAACATTACTAATTTCTCACGGTTAGGCTAATAAATCCTAACAGTGATAATCATCACTACTTGGGTGAAAGGACCCAATAGTGGTATAACCATCGTCACCAGGAGGTGACACGGCGCCAGATAAACATAAGATAGAAGCCATTGTAATCGCTCTTATGCTGTAATTTATAACTACGTGTCGTTTTATCAAATTTGAATGACTCGCCAGTATTTCCCCGATGATAAAATATTTTCAAAACATGTTTCAAGTGACTACTGTGAACCAAGGAAAAGTGCTACGGAGCACTAACAAAGCTTGAAGTAGTGGCTCAGTTAAACAAATAAACATGTTTTGTAAATCAGGGAATTTACTTGTGAAATTCCTCTATTGTAAAATTTCGGGGTTTATCCCGAATTATGAAATAAAATAATCGGGCATTTCAAGTTTTAAAAGATCCTATAAATCTTCCGCTGTCAACTCAATTAATAAATACCACGGGTTTCTGTTCCGCGGCTCCTGGACCGGTTCAATCCGGGACGGGGGCCGTGACAAAATACGAGACCGGATATAATGTTTGCAGTCAATAAGGTCAGCCAATTCATGGAACAACCAAAGAGAAGTCATTGGGAGGCTGGAAAGAGAATTCTAAGATATATAAAGGGAACAATAAATCAAGGACTAGTGTACTCAAAAGGAAGTAAAGACTCGTTACTCGGATTCAGTGATAGTGACTATGCAGGAAACATTGATGATAGTAAGAGCACATCAGGATACGTTTTCTACTTCGGATCTGGAGTAGTAGCTTGGCTATCGAAGAAACAAAAAGTGGTAGCTCTCTCATCAACGGAAGCGGAATACATCGCACTGTCAATGGCTGGATGTCAAGCACTTTGGCTCAAAGGAATCCTGAACGAGTTAGAAGAAAAGTTCAAACAACCTCCGGTAATCTACTGTGATAACAAATCGACAATATGCTTAGCCAAATACCCGGTGTATCACGGTAAGAGCAAACATATAAGGATCAAATACCATTTCATTCGGGATTTGATCAAGAAAGATCAGATTGAAGTGCGTTACTGTTCAACTAAACAACAAGTCGCTGATATCCTCACTAAAGCAGTACAATCCAAAGACTTCCAACGATTAAAAGAGATCATCCACTTTAGGGAAATCTAGCTTACGGGAGGGTATTAGACGAACAAGAATTATAAGCTAGATTATGTTACATAAGTTTATTATTATTATTATGTATTATTATTATTATTCGATATCATAGGTTGAGGCGGTTATTATATGTAAACCCCTCGTATACATATATACTCTTATGTGTAACGATTTCAATTTACCAATTCAATCAAGAACATCATTCAATCTCTCGAATACGGAATCAAATCTGATAGTGTGATTCGTTCCAATACAAATTTTGTATATTATGAACTACATATCATTCGTCTCTTCTAATAGTTTTATTAGGCGTTCCCTATCCTTATAGCTATAATTTAACTAAAAATCACTTTTCCCTAATTTTGACTATCTAGTTTTTACCAACAATTTTTTTACATCTGAACCACCTATCAACCTACACATACAGCAATTGGAAGCCACACCACTTTTGTATGGGGTAATCACCAATAAAATAAGACCAAATTTAAGAATACTAGATTTGAATACACAAAGTTAATATCAGCTTAATCATTATAATAAGTATGATTGCAGTCTCAATTTCATAGCTATGAATCTAAATATAGAATCAGTTCAATATATATATGACCTACAATTTACCCAATTTGATACTAGATTTGAATATAAAAAGTTAACAGTGGCTAAATCAGTACAATAAGTACGATTGACGTGTTAATTTGATGGCTAAGTTATCTAAATACAGAATCAGTTCAATGTTTGACCTAATCTTTGCTCCAACTGGAAGTAAGAATGAAGTGAAATGGACACAAACATTGCCTTTAGCTTCAACGATCATGAATCTATTTGGTTGATTCAACGATCATGAGTGCGGGGGAAGATGAAGCAGGGGGTGTATTCACCATTTTCTAGCACTTCTATATTTTTTTATCTTATTATTATTATTATATTATTTTATAGGGTGGAGATACAATAGGAAGTTTATTTGGCTAAGAAGGCTAGCAAGTGATCTTGACCATCCATTTAGTTAATCAAGGGCTAAGATTAAATGATGGAAATTGAAGGGAAGAAAAGAGGCGCGTGAGTTTGCTTAGGGTTATTCTAGTCAATGCAAGGCAATAGTTTCTCTCTCCTCCAATTCTCCCCCATTTTTTAAACGTTAATAACTCTTTCATACGACATTATATTTTTATAAAAATTGCAACAAAAAAAACGAACGTTTTTTTATCTTTAAAACGAGTATACTATTGCTATATTTTCAAAAAATAATTTTAAAAACCCAGTTGCGTAAAACGCAATAGAAAAACCCCCAGTTGCGTAAAACACAATGGAAAAAAAAAACCTAAAAAATGACATTTTTCTAAAACGCAATGCACCAAAAACACAAAGAAATGTCTTACTTGTAAAACGCAATGCCAAAAAACACAAAGAAATGTGTTATTTCTAAAACGCAATAGCCTAAAAACTCAAAAGATAGTGTAGTTTCTAAAACGCAATGAACCAAAAACACATAAAAATGTGTTTTACCTAAAACGCAATGCACCAAAAACACATACAAATGTCTTATTTCTAAAACGCAATGGCCAGAAAACACTTAAAATGTCTGTTTTCTAAAACGCAATGGACTGAAAACACATAAAAAGTGTTTTACCTAAAACGCAATGCACCAAAAACACAAAAAATGTCTTATTTGTAAAACGCAATGGCCAGAAAACACTTAAAAATGACTCATTCTAAAACGCAATTGCCTAAAAAACAAAAGAAAGTGTTCTCTGTAAAACGCAATGGACTGAAAACACCTAAAAAGGTGTTTTACCTAAAACGCAATGCACCAAAAACACTTCAAGAATGTGTTTTTCTAAAACGCAATGGCCAGAAAACACTTAAAAATGTTTTAGTTCTAAAACGCAATTGCCTAAAAACACCAAAGAAAGTGTTCTCTCTAAAACGCATGGAACCATGACAATAGTTTTGTATGTGCTGTGAATTGTCTGTGCTGTGAACTGTCTGAACCAATGCAGTTTACGAATGCAGCTCAACCCCAGCCAGGGGCTCTTCCCCTTGGACCTCGCCAGGGGCTGCCGCCCTGGGACCCCGCTACCAGGGGCGCTGCCCCCGGACCCCCGCCAAGATCGTAAAACGCAATGACTAAATCAAAAACCCAGATCGTAAAAATGAAATTAAAGAATTTCTTACATGGATCGAAGTGATTTCTTCAACAATTGACGAATTTTGAATGATTGAAACACTTTTCAGCGTTCGAATCGAACGGATCGAGTGATTATCTTCAAAATCACGGAAAAAACGAGATTTTGTATGAAATTAAACTGGGTTTTCTTCAAAAAAAAAAGCTGAAGAACACGTTGATCGGGTGTTTGATTCATTGATTGGTGATGAAAATCGCACTATAATGTAGTGATTATTGAGATAGAAATTGAAGAAATGGTTGAAGATGGTGGGTTTTAAAAATGGTGGGTTTTGAAGTTACTGGGTTTTGAAAAGGAAGAAGAAAGGGTTGGATTGACTAAAATACCCTTTTTCTTTATTTTAAATGTTGCCACATGTCCTAATCCTCTTGCGTCCTACACTTTCTAACCAAAATAAACTTCCTATTTGATATTTTCCCTTATTTTATATTATACTTTATGAGTTAAATGCTTGGTTGGTCCCTGTGGTTTGTGAAAATTGCAGAATTGGTCCTAATGGTTTACTAATTACACCCTTGGTCCCGGTGGTTGTAATTTTTAAACTCGGGTGGTCCTTAACACTAACATTTGTTAAATTTTTCAGTTAAGTATTTGTGAAATGACTAAATTATCCCTGAGCAATTAAAAAAAACAAAAAAGAGATAGGTCCACCCCTATCTGCTTCCTCCTTTCACCACCCACCTCCACCTCCACCTTAAACCCACAATCACTCTACAGCCATCACCACCACCATTAAACACCCACCACCATCTCAGCCGCCGTCACCGTCTGCCGACACAGTGTTCAACCAGATCTGATAGTCCTAAAACATACATGAAATGGCGAAATTACCATGAAAAGTAGCGTTCATTTGAAAATCGCTGAAGTGTAACGCACTTGATAACCAAAATAATATTATTATGAGAAAGATGGGGTATGAATTTAATGAAATATATAATTGTGTGAAAGTTTTAGGTATTGTAATTGGGGATTAACCTGATATCGGAAAAAATGCGGCTTGAGTCACCGTCCAATGAGTCGGCAGTTGGATCCGGTGAGGGTAGAGGAAAATAGTACATATCTGATCTTAATGGAGGTGGTTTAGGTTATTACTTGCGTTTATCACAAGTTCCACAACATTTTACACTGTGAACTTTCAAATCAATTAAACACTTTTGGCAAAAAGTAGTAACATGTCAAAATCAATTAAACATTGTTGTCATGGCGGTAGGGATCCGGTGAGGGAAAAGGTAGAGGTGGTGGTGGGTTTAAGGTGGAGGTGATGGTGGTGGGTGGTGAAAGGAGGAAGAAGATAGGGGTGCACCCATCTCTTTTTTGTTTTTTTTAATTGTCCAAGGACAAATTAGTCATTTCACAAAAACTTAACTGGAAAATTTAACAAAGGTTAGTGTTAAGGACCACCCGAGTTTAAAAATTGCAACCACTAGGACCAAGTGTGTAATTAGTAAACCATTAGGAACAAGTCTGCAATTTTCGCAAACCACAGGGACCAACCAAGCATTTAACTCATACTTTATCTATTATATATAATAAACGAAAGTTATTTGGGTCACATGTCAGTAGATTAGGGCTACTATTTTCCCATTTTCCCGCCCAACAGTACCACTCCCCTCTTTTATCTATCTCATCTCGCATTTAGGGCTTCCCCTTCTTTCAAATCTCCTTCACTCTTTCTTGATTTTCCCCTTCTTTCAACTGGAATCCTCTGCAATCTATCTTCAAGGAAAGTTTATGTTTTTCGTTTAGGTGAAAGATTAGGGTTAGGAGCAACGAGAGGGTGGGATGCAACATAGAAGGATGAGAATCCGAGTCTTGATTCCACTTGCCAGGTTTGTATTCATCTTTTAATCGTTATATATGTTTCTGATTCTTCTAATTACAACAATCAACTACTTACCGGAGCTTCGAATCTGGAATTTTTTTTCCAATTTTTCACCTCTGTTCGTGATTTCAGCAACTAATCTAGCTGTTTTTTTACGGAATTTTGTAGATCTGAACTGTTCATGTTCGTCGGTGATGCTGGTGATGACGGAATTTTGTCACCGTCACTTCTTTTCAGGTATATTTTACCATCAACGATATTTCTTTGAAGATACGATCAAATCCAGGTATAACATTCATCTTCGATCGTTTTTTTATTGATTATTCGATCCGACTATGAAGGTTTTTGTTTTTTTATTGTTGCATGTGTTTGGATTTTTCGGAAAGGATTCAGGTATTGTTTATATTTTTAGTTTAATCGTTTGTGGGATTAGAAATTGTACATTTAGTTCAGAATAAGAGGTTTATCCATTGTTAGGTATGATATTTCTCATCGTGAATTTTGAAATTCATAGGATTAGTTTTCTATTGGTTTTTTTTTTTATTTAGTTTTGAAGCTTCAGACAATTCTTTGTTTCTATTGTTTCGATTGTCATGAAAAGGAAGATTTACAACCTTTTACAAGCACCCTTAAAATTGATATCTTCGATTTCAGTAGGTCTATGTATAAAAATGTTAATTGGGTTTGATTCGTTTTCTTATGTTATTTGTTTATGTTTTGCAGTAGATCGGGTAGATGCTCACAATTTAGATCATGCTTAGTTTCCTTACAGAACTCATAATTATTCTCTTAATTTCAGCAACCAGAAAATATTTTTTATATATATTTTCATAAAAATGATCCACTACATCCGGTTCTTCGACCCATTTCAAATATGAGAGAACATGATATACTAAATTGGAATTTCAAGTGGCTCAGGGGAATATTGCTACCTGGTGAAATTCATGTATTTGTTATTGATGTTTAACTTCCATTGTTACTCTTGAGTCCGTTTGTTATTCTTTCATTTTGATTAGTGTGTTTAATGTGCAGCAACCAGCATGTTAGAAAACTTAATATGTGAGGAATGTGGTGGTTTGTATGTTTATGGAAAATGGATCTTAACTTCTCATTTTGTATGCTATAATTCTTAAAAGTGTTTAATCATAGGTGTTAAATCAAACTTCAATATAATATGTTCTGATTCAACCTATTACAGGTGTAGACATTTTAATCGGATCCAATCTTTCCTCTTCTCAAATCGATTGTTCATCTAATCAGGTGCCTCCTCTACAATTCTTCCGATTTGAAAGCCGATCTGCTTAATATCACGAAGGTAATTTTTTATTTTATGATTCATGTTTCATTCATAGATCTCTATAATCCAGATTTAGGGTTTCAAATCTGTATACTGATCTTATATTTCTTGAAATCGTCTTCTGCTTCGCCGTCATCTTTTCCAGATTGAAGTTTCTTGAAATCGTCATCTTCTCCAACGCTTCCATCGATTCTTCTCTCGCTAAATCTGGTAACAATCCGTGACCTAATTTCTCTCATGATTTTATGAAATTTGTTTGATATGTTTGTAGCTTTTGATTTTGTCTTTGATTTGTTATTGTTTATTCAGATGCTTGCATTGGTGTAACATGTGATTAAGAGTAGATTGATTTTGATATGTTTGTAGTTTTTGTTTTTCACAATTTGTTTTGTTGGTTTATTCACCCATGTTTCATTCATAGATCTCTATAATCCATATTTATGGTTTCAAATCTGTTTCCTGAGTTATTTACATGTTTAGCACAACAAATATTTGTTATTTGTATTGAGTTGGTAAATTGGGATTAAATACTGAACTGGTGGAATTACAGCAAGTCCAGGTCATGCTTCAAGCTGTCTCGATCTCTTTGGAGGCGGATAGGTGGCTTTGGGAGGTGTGAAAAACAGAATTGATAAATTTAGGAAAAATGGTGTTGAAAGATGATAACCCAACAATGGAGGATCTAATTCTACAGCTTCGATAAATTCAGGGGTATTCTCAAATAATGCTTCCTAGATGTTTGAAGAGCGACAAATGTCCAAAGAAGCAGCACTGTGGACATTTATCGGTCTTCAAACATCTAGGAACCATTATTTGAGAATACCCCTGAATTTATCCAAGCTGTAGAATGAGATCCTCCACTGTTGGGTTATCATCGTTCAACCCCATTTTCCCTAAATTTATCGATTTTGTTTTTCAACAGGGATGTAATGCAATGATTCCTCTCAATTGAATAAACCGACACTTGCTTCCTCTCAAATGGTTATGGAGTGGTTACAACAACTGATCATGCTAAGGACTTTTATAACTAACAATAGCTCCTTATAAAGACTGATGGACTTAAAGACTGATGAGGGCCTATCCACTGTTGAAGACAAAGCCCTGTTAAAAACAAGCACTTATGTACCTAAGGCCTGATCAACCAAAGGAAAACCACTGGTCAGTAACCATAGTGGTTCAACATCTACAGTGGATTCGACATCAATATTTATGTATCATTGTTTCTTATGTAACAGTGTTTAGTGTATCAGTGTTTAGATTTTGTTACAGGTTCGATGATGGTTGTTAGATTTATGAAAATGTCTAACAATTTCGGATTGGGTATATTCATTCACAGTTTTAGGATACTTCAGTGTTTATGATGAAAATTATGTTGGTTCCATGATTGACTGCTCCCCATGTTGATTCACTTAATGGTATGTTATGTATATACAATCTCTCGAGACAAACCCTAGAGTTTATCTCTCGAGACAAACCCAAAGGTGAACCACTGCCCAACAACAACAGTGGTTCAGCATCAACATCAGATATTCTACCTTTGTTTATGTTAACAATGTTTATATGTAACAGTTTTTATCACATCAGTGTTTTATAATCTGTTAGGTTGTTAGATATCATATCACTTCATTGTTTATATGTAACATTATTTATCACATCAGTATTTATATGTAACAGTATTTATCACAACAGTGTTTATATGCAACAGTATTTATCACATCACCTCAGTGGTTTGATGTGTACTATAAATAGAATAGTGGTTTGATCTTTATACTAATAAATAAAAATGAAGTACACTTGGATGATTATTAAGCTCCTCATTTTGATTGTTTGGGTAAAGTATTCTTGAAATTGGTCTTTTTTTGCAAACAAATGTTTATGGGCAAACATCTGTTTAAAGTCAAACATTTGTTTAAGGCCAAACATCTGTTTGTGGCAAAACATCTGTTTATGGTCAAACATATGTTTAAGGTCAAACATTTGTTTAAGTCCAAACAACTGATATAGAGGGCCAAACATCTGTTTAAGCCCCAACATCTGTTTAAGTCTAAACAGATGTTTAACCAGATCCACTGTCTTCACATATTTTAAAACTCTTCAAAATAGTTAAAAATGATAGTTTTCATTAATCCTTAAAAGTCTGTTACAACCACTGTTTTGGTTCAAACATCTGATTGTTAAAAGTTATCCAATGCTGAAAGACAACCTATGTTTCTTCATTCTTCATGTTGACGACTGACTGACCAAACATCAGTGTTTCAATCACTGTTGGCTATCCACTGATGGTTAAAAAACAGCCACTGCTCACATTTTTATTGTTGAGATCCACTGATATTGACCATCAGTGGTTTCCCTAAAAAACAGCCACTGCTCACATTTTTTTGTTGATGTGGTTAATTAATGATAGAATTAAATATCAAATGAAAACTAGAATTACAATGAAATTACCATTTTACCTAATCGTTACATTCCAATGAGATAAGAGTTACTCCAACATTATTTTGGTGATAAAAATTAAAGTTAAAATAAAAAAAAAACTGTTGATGACAATTTGTTGCATATAAAATCAATAATTAATGCTAATTTCTTGAGCTTTGGACATCGAAAATATGCAAAATGGGAATTTCAAATTGACGGTTATTTTCTCTTAATTAAAGTTAAAATAAAAATTAGAAAAGTCATGATGACAATTGCTTTCAAATCAAATCAGTAATTACTGATAATATAAATAACTTTTGAAATTCAAAATATGCAAAATGGTAATTTAAAATTGACGTTCTCTCTCCTTTTTTCCTACAAACGCAACATAGATTCATAAGATTAAAATTTATTCATGACATTAAAAGTCCAATAATTACTTAACATACTGAACAACTAAACTTTCAAATCTAACAATAACAGCAAGAATTAAGAAACTTTAGCTTCAACTCCATCGATTGCTGAACCTCTCGATGTATGTCCTTCATCATCGCCATGAACTCCACGTCTCTATTACCGCACTCTATATTACTGAAAACACAAAGCTCACGAACGGAAGTTGAAGGCATCCGCATAAGATTTCTGGAAACCTGCTCTCTCGTGAATAGGCCAACTTGCAATCCATCAAAACATCTCTTCAGCTCTTGAAGAGTAGCCCTATCTTCATACACCTGTTCATCGATTTGCCTGACAAAACGCTGATTTAAATCATCTGATTTTACAGAAGTGAATGACGCCATTTCAATAAACTATATTACTCGACTTTCCTGAAAGTATGATATCTTCGTAGGAAAACGTGATGAAAAACAGGTGAAGTGGCTATGAGTTTATATACTTAATCAACAATGAAAAACAACAGTTTTTTAATGCAAAATCCTTTTCAAACCCCAAGTTTTATGGGAAAAGTGTAAAATTAAATACCAAGAAACCCAAGGGACAAATTTTCGAAGTTCAAAGAACAAAAGCAGATTATCATAATTGCAATTAACCTCTTCATTTACCATGTAGACGCGTTTTTAAACTCTATAAAAGACCGATGATTACTTTTGATTCAAAACATCAACAAATTATCCTACAAATCACTGTCTGTGAAAAATTGTTCCACATCAGAAAATCCAACAAAAATCTACATGGAAAACTTCAGCTTTTACCATTGGTCAGACACCAGCGATGTTAAAACCCAATTCTCGATGTGGTCACTCAAAGAAAAATGAACAGACGAAGAACTAAATAGGAAAGTCGACATAATCAATGACACTAATTACAACAAAACCTGGAACAGCATAGCATTGCTCGATGAAGTCCTCCACTCTCCTCCATCAGATTTCCAGAAGAATGAAGAAGAGTTTTTGACACAACTTCTAAAACAGGAACAGAAAATCTGCAACATGCTAACTGACTTGAAAAACAAAAGAGAGCATGAAATCACATGGAGAAAGGCCAGAGTCTACCAAATCCTAGCAAGTGTTAACTCTAGCGTGTAATAGTTTATAAATATTTCATTAAATTTCTATTTTTCTATGTAATAGTTTATTTTAATAATCTCAACATGCATCTTAACATATTCTAAAATGTCAGTGGGAAATCAGATGATCCCATTAGATTGGGTGATGGTTTAAAATATCAGGATTTGACGGAGAGAGTTACAATCTTGAAACATCTGTGGTAGGTATCAAAAATATGCTGCAACAGTTGTTACAATCCTCAAAGTCTCAATCCACTGCTTCATCATCTGCTACCACAACAAGTGAGCTATGGCAACTTCTACAACCTTTGTTTCATCAACAAAGAAAATATGCTGATCAATAACATGAAATTCAGCTACAAATGTTCAAAAATGTGATGGAAGCAAAGTATAAGGATACTCAAGCTGACATTAAAGCCATCAAAGCTCATTTACTTCAAACCACTGTTACTTCTCCTCCTACAATTGTCTATGTAGAAAACCCTGATGATGCCAAAAAGGGGGATAAAGGAAAGAAAGGAAAGGATGGTTTGTATCTAGAACCTGATCCAAAGGCTAAACCTGTTGTAGAAATTCCAAGGCCAGATGGTACAAAGAAGGTTGATGTGACTCTCAATGCCTTTGCTGAACAAAAAGCAGATAGAAAAGAGAGAATGGAACAAAAGGGTGCCAAAAGATTTAAAAAGGAAAAGAAAGTTTTGATGGCAAAGGAAGAGCAGGGTACTTCAAAAAGAATAAGAACTACCAGAAAGTTCAGCAAACCCACTTCCACACCTGTTATATCAACAGTTGTTGATACATCAGTGGTTGATACATCAGTGGTTGATACATCACCTTCTGAAATCCCCAAAAGTTCCTCACCTCAAACCACAAAGCCAACAGATGTTGAGACACCTGTTATATCAACAGCTATTGATACATCAGTGGTCGATACATCAGTGGTTGATACATCACCTTCTGAAATCCCCAAAAGTTCATCACCTCAAACCACAAAGCCAACAGATGTTGAGACACCTGTTATATCAGCAGCTGTTGATACATCAGTGGTTTCAACAGATGTTGTCACAACAAATGCTGTTGTCACTTTACCAACCACCACTCAATCCACAAATACAACTCCAAGTTCAACACCTCCAACCACACCAAAAATCAAAAGAAGGAGTATAACAAATGTCATACTTGAAGATGACACTGTACCTTCTCCACTTCCAATATCTTCACAACCTCTGATCCTATCAACTGTGCAAAAACCTACTTCAACTGCTTCAATTCTAATCCCTGACCCAACTACTGCCTTGCTTCCTTTGAGTGTGAAATTTCCTCTGGATCTTCCAGCAGTTAGGAGGAGATCAAATCCTTCTATCTGAAGATGATCCTGAAAAGAGGAATCTTCCATCTCTCCAAGGGTATCCTTTGACAAAGAACATTGAAGAATACCTTCAATTGAAAGCCAAACAAGCAGAGGATATCTCAAAAAGAGACACAAAAGGAAAATCAGATAAAGAAATACAGAGAAATCTGCAATATCTGCTTAGCCAAGTTAGAACATTAGAGCAGTTTTCAAAAGATCTTTGTCAGCAGTTATCAGAGAGAGATGATGAAAGCCTAAGGAAAGATTACATTGAGTTCATCCTACAAAACAAGAAATACAAGGCAGAAAGGCATCAATTCAAAGACTGGACCATAAGTGAGCTCAACCAAGAAATTACAAGAATACAAAAGATGCTTGAAGACTCAACAATAAAACCAACCCCACCAGTCTGGACCCAGTATAAAAAGAATGTACCTGAAAGGGTTTTGAAATTGAAGAGAATGAAGGAAGAGCTTGTAACTGCAAATTATGGCTCAAGGAATCAAATCACAAGGTGGACAGAGACTAAAGTGATAGAGACATACCAAAAATTGGAAGAAAGAAAGATCCCTCTGTTCCTGAAAAGCCAGATTATTCAGCATCAGAGGTTTCAATCAAATAGACCCTACCAACTAAAAGATTTGCTAAACCCACTGTTCCATCTGCTCTTGTTGTCTATCAAACAAAGAGGCAAAAACAGATGCATGAAGAAGAAGTGGTGCAACGAGAATCAAAATTATTTAAAGTGGTCATCAAGCAGATGTTGGTTGAAAATCCTGAATCAGCAAAGCTACAAGAAATAGCCAAAGGCCTGATCAAGCAAAGGTGAACCACTGCCCAACAACAATAGTAGTTCAGCATCAACAGCAAATATTGCATCATTGTTTATGTTAGCAGTGTTTATATGTAACAGTATTTATGTAGTAAAATACACTTTGAGCATTTTTAACCCGTTTAATATATTATCCTTTTACTTAATTTTCTTTTCGAGTTGTCCCATCTAAGATAAAACACACGATTAAATCATATGGTCAAATTGTTAAGTGTCTTGAAGATTTAAGATGCTAAATGTGTGCCGTCTACTAGCTAATTATTTGTAATTTATGTTAACAATGTTTATATGTCAACAGATGTTGACCAAAAGTCAAACAGATGTTGACCAATTGTCAAACAGATGTTGACCTTAAACAAATGTTTGGTTTAAGGCCAAATATCTGTTTATGGGCAAACATCTGTTTAAGGTCAAACATTTGTTTAAGGCGAAACATATGTTTATGTCCAAACATATGTTTATGGCCAAACATCTGTTTAAGGTCAAACATCTGTTTAAGTCCAAACAACTGATATAGAAGGCCAAACATCTGTTTAAGCCCCAACATCTGTTTAAGTCTAAACAGATGTTTAAACATCTGTTCAAAACACTGTTCAATCTAACATGGGTTTCCATCCAACTATTGACCAAAGGTCAAACAGATGTTCAAACCCCTGATTGAGTTATTCAAATTTCTGTTGAATACTAAATGAGATGTTGACCAAAACTCAAACAGATGTTGACCAAAAGTCAAACAGATGGTGACCAAAACTAAATGGAATGATCCGACCCGGTTACATTGGATATATATAAACCTTCTAACTTTTTCAAGATCCTCACAAAATCTCGGTTCCTTTCTCTCTCCACGTATCTTTGTACACTTTCTCCAAGAAACTCTCTCATCTTCTTCGATTTCTTCCGATCTTCATCAATATCATCTTGGATAATAACAAAGGTATTGTTAAATAATCTGATTTGTTTTGTACTTTTTCATGTTTATTCTTTTAGTATGAATTCCATAGCCGCTTATGGTTCTTGTTGTTTTAATGAAGAAGTTGTAATCGACGGTTGTGTATTCATGTATTTCCCTGTTTTTTTTTTCAATCCATTGTTGGTTATGATTGGGTTTATTGTTGCGGCTTATACTCGAACAACTTCTGATAGTCCTAATTTTTTTTATATCCCATTACTATGTAGTTATAATGCATGTTATGATAGACATATATGATTCTAAAAAAAGTGATCTGCATTTGGTGTATCTACCATATGTCTTATCCATTGTTGATTTTATTGGATTTCACTTTGCTCATGTATTTATCTTATTCTAATGTATGATATAAAATTTCGATCTTTACTGATGTATTCTCAATTGTATTTGTAAAGTTATTTATAAAGTTGTTCATGTGATTCTGATGTATGATATAAAATTTCAATCTTTACTGATGTATTCTCATGTTTATTTGTAAAGTTGTTTATAAAGTTGTTCATGTGACGATGTTATTCTGAAGTATGATATAAATTTCCGATTTTAACTGATGTATTATCATGTGTATTTGTAACGTTGAACTTATTTTGATTAGTAGTTGGTATACTGTTTTTAAGTTTTTGTTTGGTACAGACACAAGTCACTATCCTGTCTTTCTATACAATTTATTCAGCTGATGATCCTCCATGTCTATTTGTGATACTTAATTAAAAAAGTAGGTTTTAAGTTTTAATTATATGATTTGCTGTAAAAAATATATATATTTCTATATGATAAGAAAATACATGTATTCTCACCTTTTCGATGTTGTGTATTGTTATTTTGATATATATTAGTTGTATCATCTTTTATTTAGATGTATTGCATACCTTAATGGATTGTATTCATGTGTTTCTTAATGTTATTGATTTGGATTCTATATAATTTATACTGTTACAGTTTTACAAGACAATGATTTATGGATTTCCGTGTTTCCTTGAAGACAGTAAAAGGAAATGTTTGGTTAGGAATTTTATCTGATCTTACTTTAACATTTAATTTTATTTTTTTCGTATGATATCTAGCAATAAAAGTGTTTTATTTATTTATGCTTAGATTTTGCCAAAACAGTATGAAAAATGGGTTCAACAGTTTAATTATCCAATTGGAAATACAAACATCCGGACCACAATTGGAAACGTTTTTAACATCAAGATCTATCCTCTAAGCAATAGCAGATATTATTTCTATAATGGTTGGTGTCAGTTGGTAGACAGTTTGAAAATACCTTCAGATTCATGGTTGATATTTCATTATGAGGAAGCATTGGAAAGTTTCAGAATATTATATTTTTATCAAGACATTTCTCTTGCTCCTTGTGATCATTTTTACTACAAAATGTCTGGTAATGAAGATTATGTGGTATGTAGCTTCAAAAAATATTCATCATGTAATTTTTTTGGAGATACAGTTGTTTAATTGTTGTTTTTTATTTAATTACTTAATTTTCTGATATATTTTTACTAACATACTATATAATGTGTTTTTTTTCGGATTGTAGAGTATTAATAATTCTTTTGTTCATCACAAGATGTTAAACACTATTCCTTCATATCCGGTTCTTATTAAAGGATCTGGAAAGCAGAACTGGTCTGTACGGATGGAAGATTTCGACAATGAACTTTACATAACTACCGGATGGAAGCAGATAATGAATGACTTGTTAATAACTGCTGATCGTCTGATTGTCTTTGAGATGATAGATCTTCAGACTTTTCATATCATGGTTTTCAATTGTGCTACCTGCGATTTAGTGCTTCCACCGGAGGTCTTTGCTGTTGTTAAAGAAAAGGTGGTAGAAGAGATTATCTTGAGTTCAGATACTGAAGCTGTACAGGACATCGTTAATGTCAATGAAGGTAGTATGGTTGTTGTGAATGAAGATAATCTGATCGTACCTATTTCTTTTCGTGTCGATGGTCATTTTAGTAAGTTTGTGATGATGAGTTTACTAATATATAATACTTCAGTCATATTTTAAAGATGTGTTAATTCTTTGTTTATTGAATTGTTCGTTGTTTGTTACAGCGCCTTTTTAAAAGACAGGCTGAAGTTCTCGGACTGAATCGTAAGATCGGTTTGAAGATTGTGGACGCGGCAGGTGCTGTTTGGAATGTTCAAGTTACTATAGGTTCATCTCGTGGTCAACCAAGATATTATGTGCAAGGAATGAGAAAGTTTGTGACTAATAAAGGCATGGTTCCAGGTTAAGCATTTACACTTAACTTCGTGAAAGGTAAAAAGCTTTTTTTGTTCGGATGAATGTTCATGGGATTGAAGAAGGAAAATGCAGAAGGATAGATGGAACCAAGTTTTTGGGTTGTAGTTATTCACTTTTAGAAACCGATGGTAGACTTTGTTGGTTTAGTTTTGAAGTTGTGGTTCTAAAACAATATATGTAGATGTAAATTATTGGATCCATGTCTAACGGAAACAATGTAGGCAGTCAATGCTGAATTTTGTAATAACTGTTTTATAAAGTCAGAAACTTGCAGCCGTTAATCTTAGTTTTAAAACCGGTATTGATGTTGGTGAATTTTGAGACACCGGTATAACCACACATCTGAGCAAAGAAACTTCAAGAAATAAATTCAGTTAGATACTACCGGCGATGTAAGCTAAAGACAGTATACTCAGTTACTCGCTTGAAACGATTCCTTGATCAAAAATATAGTACAAACTAATAGCAAAATCATGTTCAAAGTTATAAGCCCAATTCTTTGACAATTATAAGCTGGTTAATTATGCCATTAAAGCAATAAAAACATCAAGTTCTATTCTCTGATAATCATTTCAAGCAAATAGAAACACATACAGTTTCGATTATATTAAGAAACATATCGCCTTTTGCCGCGACTGGTGTCCACAATTTCCAAACTAAAACTGAAATTGATCAAATGGGACATGTTAAATATGTATAAGAAATCATGTATGGGTCAATTCGTTTGACTTTTGGTCAACATCTGCTTGACTTTTGGTCAACATCTGTTTGACTTTTGGTCAACATCTCATTTAGTATTCAACAGACGTTTGAATAACTCAAACAATGGTCTGAACATCTGTTTGACTATTGGTCAACAATTGATGGAAACCCATGTTAGGTTGAACAGTGTTTTGAAGAGGAAAACAGTGCTAAAATATAAGAAGACAGTGGATCTGGTTAAACATCTGTTTGACTTTTGGTCAACAACTGTTTGACTTTTGGTCAACATCTGTTTGCCTGATTAGATTGGGTGTTAGATTATAGTTCTTTAAGTCATTGTTTCGTTTTCTTGAATTCTATGTAATTTTGTAAAGAAATACAAGAACAAACATTTTTACAAAATCTCAAATCATCCGATCACGTAAGTGCATTGAAGTAAAAGTGGAAATGATGTTATTTATGTGGTCCTGTTGCGCTTTTGTTTGACCTCTAATATGGGTTCATGATCTAATCCGGTGATGTGAAGACATTGTTGTTGAATCCAATGAGATGCTTGATGTAATGAGGTCGTATTAATAACAAATAATAATTAATATAACTAAGTTTCCCGAGCCCGGGAAGCAATCCCGGGTAATAACCTAGTATTATATATACAATAACAAGATAGGGGAATAGTGCCAGGCGTGTTTAAAGTTTCGATTTTGCCTCTGATTAAAAATTACAGTTTTGTCATAGCTTTAACTTTTCACCACAACCCAAAATTACATCCCCCCCCCCCCCCCCCCCAATTAAAATTTTTAGTATTGCCATGCCTGGCACTCCCCCATTGGTCCAGTTATATTACGATTTTAAACCCACTTAAAATTTACGATTTTCCCCTGCTCAAAGTGCCGATTTGGCCCTGGTTAAAAATTACAATATTTTCATCGCTTTAGCTTTGGGAAAATTACGATTTTACCCGTTTAAATTACAATTTGGCTCGTTTAGATTCACAGTTTTATCATTGGTTTTGTTTTTTCTCCAAGCCAAATTATGGTTTTGCCTTCGGTTCAAATTTACAGTTTACCATCGTTTTTGTTCTTTCCTATCAAATTACGATTTCCCCCCATTGTAAAATTATAGTAATGCCATTTTTTTAGTTTTTTTTTTTTTTTACAAAACTAGGGTAGTGTTTTGTCAAATTTACAGTTTTACCCGGCGGCCTGGCACACGCTCATTTGTCCTGAAAAAAATACAATTTTGCGCCCAGTTTAAAATTTAGTCTTTCCATCATTTTAGTTTTTTTTAGTAAAAGTATGGTAGTATTTTTTTTTTACTTAGTTGACTTGATGTATTTTTTTTTTTTTTTGAGATTGTGTTATGAGTAGTATGTACAAGTAACCGAAACATAGACATAGGCTTGATGCGGACGAGGCAATAACTAGTTATATATATAAAATGACAACTTGTTAGCTGCATTTACATTTGTGGATTTTGAATATAGAGCAACAAAGTTACTTTTCTTTACTTTTGGCCACTATGTGAATATTATTGAACATTTGACATTTTCATTTGTACTGTAATGTAATATTCTTTGAATATATAATTTTCAAATGGCCCTTTTTGTTTACACATCTCCTATATCTTATTTTCACATCCCTTATTGTATACGGGTCGTATAAGGTTATACGGCCCCTGTAGAATGTTTTTGAATAGGAAAATGCTCAGGGAATGTTTTTTGATTTAACAGTATACAGCCCGTATAAGGTTATACGGCCCGTATACATTTGTATAGGATCAGTAAAACGTATACGGCCCAATGGATTTATTTTGTGAGGTTTTACCAAAGTTTTGGGTTTTTACCGCATGTATACCGGCCTTAGAACTGTACGGGTTGTATAGAAGGTTGTTTTTTTTCCATTTTTTCCAATAAAAACACAATCATTGTAGGGTTTCTAAACTCTTCATCACCTTTAACAATGTCGATAAACGTTGATCAGAACACGCCGCTTAAATCAGAGCACAAGTAGATTAACGTTACCGATCAGTCCGTTGTGGAAACCTTAGCGATCGCAGAGATCTTCGTGTTGGTTATTTATTGATTCTGTTAGTTATCGACGGGGATGGGTACAGAAACCACCAAGGGTGATAATGGATTGGTTACAGAAACCATAGCAGAAGAACCCGACACGTCTTCTATGATGATCCGAAACATTCTGAATAACTAGCAGAAGAACCCTACACAAACAAGTTCTCCACAATTTGTTATTCAGATCTCTATTCGGTCATCTTTCCAAACTACAATACACGATAACTTTAAAATTAACAATGCGGTCTCGATTGAAGATGTGATTGCAAGACTGTTTATCGGGCTTCCAATGCTCACACAGGGTGATAAACAACGCTGATATGAACACATACGAACAGCTTTATCTTGAGTCCATACATGCATTTAATTCTCCCTTGATGTTGAAACCGGTTTTACCTCATGAAAAGGAAAGAAACAAATATTTTTAGAGAAGCATTGTGATTCAAGGATTTAGTTAGCAAAAATCCTATATTGTCTAAAGAAGCGTTTTTATCATGTGTCGTATGACTGTAATAAAGCAGAAGCTATCAACGCGGGGATGGGTACAGATGCCGACATGTCTTCCATATCAGTGTTGTTTATCATCCTGTGTTTGCATTGGAAGCCCGACTAACAGTCTTGTAATTACTTCTTATTCGGAATGTTTCGGATCATCTTTAGCAGTGTTTGTTTGAGAACCTGATTCAGATTTAAACAATGCACACCTCATTTCACCTTTTTTTACTCTTTTATTTGATTTCAACAAATCTTTTCAATAATCCGTAAGCAAATACACAACGGTTCTCCAATTCAAGATCAGTAATGTAAGGAGAAGCGTTGAGATAACAGACATCCATCAAGCTCAAAAAGAAAACTTGTGTTTCCCATAGTCACAAGCGATTGCGGTTTGTATTTCCCATAACCACCATTCCCGTAGATTAATCATTTACTACCATACCACTTGACGATGAATCACTATCCGAGCTTGACTCACAGCTACTAACATTCACATCATCCTTCTCGATCTCAACCGAAGGGAAAACCGAGAAACGAAAGGCATTTCGAGCAGTTGGTAGAAGACATGTCGGGTTCTTCTGCTAGTGGTTTCTGTAACCAATTGGGAACCACATATTTTCTTCAAGATTTACGTTGATCGGAACAATGTCGATAAACGTTGATCGGAATAGTGTCGATAAACGTTGATCAGAACAGTGTCGATAATCGTTGATCGGAACAATGTCGATAAACGTTGATCAGAACAATGTCGATAATCCGAGAAGTGCTAATTCGCTGTTCCTCAATATAACTTCCCTGAAATAAACATCGGCATTGAGTGATGAATAAGATACCTTCGAGATACTTCGTGTTAGTTTGATTTGAATTTTGAAAGTTGGAAGATGTATCTGGTGGGGGTGATATAGTAATTTTCAATAATGTAGGAAGGATTGTAGTTGTAGGATATTGGAATTCGGAATCAGCGTCTTTTCAAAGACACTGGTTAATATATATGTGGTTCCCAATTGGTTATAGAAACCACTAGCAGAAGTACCCGACACGTCTTCTATCTAGTCTAATACTTGAAAATGTGCAACCGCAACCATTTTTTACTACGGAAACGATGGCTATGGGAAATACAAACCGCAATCGTTTGTAACTATGGGATTGAACCAAGAATATAAAGATCAATAAAGATGAGTTGGTATTGAACCAAGAATATGAAGATCAATAAAGATGAGTTGGTATTGAACCAAGAATATGAAGATCATGGTGTAGACACGTGGGAAGAAAGTCATTGGACTGCCACAGATGAAGTCAAATGTGATCAAAATATTCGTTTCTTTCCTTTTCATGAGGTAAAACGAGTTTCAATATCAATCATTCTTCTAACTAAACCCTTCATATTTAAATACCAACGGGTTGGTTTTGGGAAGAAAAGAAGGGGTTTAAGGTGTTTTGGTAGGTTGAAAGAGGTGAATGATCTTGAAAGATTTGTTGAAATCGAAGAAAAGAGTAAAAAAGATGATATGATTGTCTAAAGAAGCGCTTTTATCATGTGTCATATGATTGTCATTCTGAATAACTAGCAGAAGACGTGTCGGGTTCTTCTGCTAGTTATTCGGAATGTTTCGAATCATCATAGAAGACGTGTCGGGTTTGTATTTCCCATAGCCACCGATTCGTAGTAAAAAACGGTTGTCGG
>JARYGA010010651.1:0-25688 GCA_030545235.1 Helianthus tuberosus
AGCAGGCCTCCATCACCAAATTCCTCAAAAATAAAACCTCTCCCAAGAAACCCACCAGACTCAAAAATACTAAAGTGGAAGTCTGATCAAAAGACCAACGTATTGACTTTGCTCAAGTTTAGTGGTGAAGTTAAGCACATAACAAGAGAAGATGCACTTGGTCTGGGTGTAGCTGACCTTCAAGACTTGTTAGGGCTTCAACTGTGCAGGGATGAGGATGATGAAGATTCTCTGAACTTTGAATTACAATTCAAAGGGCAAATCAGGGAAATATTGATGAGGCAATAAAGATCTTGAATAATGAAGTGTTTTGGCATCATCTGTTCCTAGGGGAGATTGTTGGGATTGAACCCTACAAAGGAACAGATGATATGTAAAGCCAAAACTGGTTCAAGTACTGCTGATCATAATAAGCAGTGTTTGCACAAGTCTTTCCCCTTGACAGTGGCTCTAACAACTGATAGACTCTAAGTACTGCCCATTACAACTGCTGACGGGCCAAGCACTGATGAAGAATAAAGACTGAAGCTTAATCAACTGATGTGTCCCAAGCACTGTTAGAGACCAAAGCACTGCTCCTCCAAAGAACTGATAATCCTTTGAAGAAAGCACTGATGCTCAACATCAGTGCTTAGGCTACATCAGTGGAATGAAGAATCAGTGGTTTATTTACTTAGTGTCTTTGTAAACAGTGTCTATGTAATCAGTGGTTGTACAGAACAGTGTTTGTAGTTTGTTAGGAAGTTAGATGTCACTTTCATGGTGACGTCAGCCGAAGATGCTCAGTGGTTGGGTTGTACTATAAATAGAACATTACCATGTACTGTTCTGTTAACTCTTTTCTTCTAAGTCATTCTGTACGAACAATTACTGAGCTCAGGCTGAGGGGGAGACTTGTGCATGCATGCATTTGTATTGTATTGTTTATTGTAATCAAATACAATCATTCAATTCAATGTTAAACATGTGTGCTTAAACTTTTCTTCCATTGATTGTGTTATCAAAGTTTATTTCATTATTCCGCTGTGCAATTCATCCCTGTTTCATCTTCACTTTAATTAAACAAACACAATCTAAGAAACTCAGATCCTAACAGTCAAAGTAGAAAATATATTATTTTTGAAGTGGGAGAAAATATATATTTTTCTAAGTTTAATTTTAAAAATATATTATTTTTAAGATATACGTGGAAGTATACATATTTTTACCAAATAAATTTATAGATATTTTTCGATAAAATTCTCTTTAAATATGTATATTTCAAGAATATAAAGTTGGTGATTTATGATTGTACAAAAATAATATTCCGAAAAATTATACATAAATTAAGTATAAAATACTTAATAAATACAAGAAAATATATATTCCTATACGTATAAATACATACCGACATACACTACCAATACTTGGCAAAATACGCAAATACAAGTACACCTATACTTGGAAAATATATATGTGAGAACCATATGATGAAGCAAGTTAAAAATATATTATTATTTAACAATATTCCAAATAATTAGATGGAAATAGTTTAAGTTAAAATATCCTTATTTCACATGTCATTCCATTCCACGTATGAGTTACATAAAACTAGGTATAACCATTCATTTGATAATTTGTTTATACTTTACCTCCTAGGGTTGTCCTATAAAATGAACCAAGAATCCTTACGTATACAAACTTTAACTCATGACAATTCTCGGGAGGTTTACCTTCTAATAAGTCCTCACATGTGTTAAGAAACCCAACTAGGGGTAGGATTCATTCAAATATCCATTCATTTACTCACTTAGTCCAAAATTTCTTGCCATAGCGTAATCCCGTCTTACATTCTTTGCAAGGCTTACTTGTGGCAAAATATCTTTTATGCCACATTACACTCAATTATTCTTTATGTAACGGTTCACCTTCTAATAGTTATGCATTCTATTGTTTTCATTCTAACTTCCCTCCACGTTAACCTTTCAAATCTACCATACAATTCTTTCTAATTATTTTAAATTTGGCATTCTAAGCATTTACCCTACTTTGTTACCAGTTCCTTACTTTCCCTTCTATTACCCATTTATATATATATATATATATATATATATATATATATATATATATATATATATATATATATGCGGGTCGACTCTTACAATCTTTCCACAACGACACTTTAAGACATCTAATAACTATCCTTTGCAATTAACAAGAATTTAGAGCCGCTCTAATTTCCTGTATTGATATGAAGTTTATAATTCAATTTCCTGCATAATAAGTCATTTACTTCTGCTTTCTAAATTACTAACCATACTTGTTCCTTCTCTATACTGTTAGTAACGATAACGTTCATCATGAGCCTACTACTCAATCCCTCCATTATTATTATTATTATCTTCATTATTTCTAATCACATCCTTTGTAACGTAAAATTATGACTACCAATAAATGTGTGTATATATATATACACGCCACAGGTATTTAGTAACTACATTCCTGTTAATTGCTTGTGTTTTCAAACATTCACAAATTTCTTTCGTATGCAATATCTAGTTATCTACCTTACTATGATAAATTTAATGTTTTCCTTCTCAACCATATTACATGTTCAACTTCGTTAATTAAAACTCATGAGTTTTGGTCATTGCCCTTCCATCCCCACAATATGCACTAATTCGTACATTTGTACTTCCTTGTTAATTTTAGACATACTTATGTAAATGTTGCTCTTGCCATGCCTTGCAAAAATTATCTTTCCTTAGTTAAAATTAAGCCACTTGTTAGGGTCTCAACCTGATAGCCATCATGTTTCTTTTAAATCGTTTACTAATAAGGCCAACAGGTAATTATTCTTACATGTTGGGCCAACATCCTTCATTCTTGTAATTCGTGCATATCTTAACATTTAGATTCTACTTCTTTCTTTCTTGCAATTCATGCATATATTTCGAACATTCAAATTCTGTGTCTCTATCTTAATATTTTTACACAATTGTATTCTATCTTTCTTTCTAGTTATTGATTCATACCCTCCCTTTTTATTATGGAATTTTCTCGATTACCCGAGTGTCTTACATCCTCTTTTCCCTTCTTACACATGCTCACTAGGCATATCTGTGATGAGTTTCTGCTCGTGAGCATCCTTTCGCTAAGTTTATTAGTTTTCTTCACATCGAGGTCTTTACCTCCTCATCTCGTTTCAATTCGGACATACTTACTATTATTTTACCATTTCTTTCAAAAAAAAATCTCTACCATTGTTGGTACTTAAATCATCCATCAACATCTTAGCCCATTATCCATTCTGATCCTCACGAGTCGATCACTACATGTCTAATTCGTAACATATTCAGTGCATCGTTTTTTTCATTAGAATCTTTTATTACCACAACATCTTTCTATAGATATACTTACTTGCACCATCACATGCTACGACATTTGTCATATGTTTTATGCTTACTTGTATATCCCGTTTTGGGTTTACCACGGTTAACTATTAGCATATCCTTACTATATTCCCACAACCAGCTACAACTTATTTCACACATGTTCACATATACATCACCTATATCTATACTACTTTATAATACATATAGGAAGGACTTCTTAAAGTCCATAAAAATTCCCTTCAAACACCTATAAAGCATGGTTTACAACCCTCTAAAGCACAAAATAATTTACACTTCCAATTATGCCCCTCCAAAACTTTTAGCTTTTACCCGGATCCATCATCAGCCGTCCATTTCCTTATGTCTTCACACGGATCGCGATCTGACGGCTGATGTATTTTTCACTCAGATCCACCTTTCCCCTTCATTCTCTCGCATCTCTCTCACAACTCACATCTCACCAGTCTCTCTCTCTCTCTCTGGCGATGGCGATTCCAGATCCAGATCTGGATCTAGGGTTTCTCTGCTATCTCTCTCGCGATCCAAGCTATTCAGATCCACCTTTCCATCTTCTCTCTCTCTCGCACGATCCAAGCGATTCAGATCCAAGGAGATTCAGATCCAAGAGATTCAGATCTAGGTGCTTGTGAAGGTGTTATATCAACCGGACTTTATCTTTTTGTTAATGTTACATATCGTAAGAGCTTGTGAAGGTGTTGACTGAATTATGGATTGTTTTTGCCCTAAGTTTTCAAAGTTACGTTTCTGACACTATTTTTTGCATTGTTTGAAGTTTTTTCAGGTTTGAATAGATAGGGTTTTGATCAATTGGTAGATCCTTTGTGATAATCTATTTACCAAGGTTAGATTTCTAGCATTTTTTTCTGTTACGGTTGGTTTATTTTTAGTTTCAGTGTTATTTTTTGTGATTAGGTTATATTCATCTTTGGTTTTATATGTTTGGCTTTATCACCGTTGTTTGAAGTTTTTCAGGTTTGAATAGATAGGGTTTTGATCGATTGGTAGATCCTTTGTGATAATCTATTTACCAAGGTTAGATTTCTAGCATTTTTTTTCTGTTACGGTTGGTTTATTTTTAGTTTCAGTGTTATTTTTTGTGATTAGGTTATATTCATCTTTGGTTTTATATGTTTGGCTTTATGCAGCCCAATATTGGTCCGCAAATTAATGCATCAACAGTAGGCTCAGCTGGTAATGGGTTGGGTCAGATTGTTTTTTGTAAGAAGTTAGCAGTTTTATATATGAGTTATACTCATTCAGTAACAATATACTTTAAGGGATGGCCAATCAAATGAGCTTTGGTGGACCTCCCGTGAAAACTGAGACAACTGAAGAAGCTGATGAACTTATGAGAGTAGATGAAAAGGCATCTGAAGTTGGTAATTTAAATGATACACTTCACATTACCTGTTTTTTATTACTTCGATGACAAGTTTGATTTTGTTATTTCAGAGGTAGAAGTTCTTTCAGCCCTTCCAAAGTTAGTTTACAGTAAATTAATCTTGCGGTGAGGAATTTGATTCTAGCTCTAAAAGTTCACTGACCTAATAGTAATGATTTTGTTTTTTTGTTTATCTAAATGCAGCTTCACTAGAAAGCTAATGGTGGCTGTAGCAGACAAGTGGGATAGTCATGTTCTGGTCATGGACAAAGTTGCTCCACAAAACTGGAAGGTTTAAACAACATGCTTGGTTATTATGTTATCTTTATAGCAAACTCGGTTTTTAGCAAAATTAGCTGATCTGTTGTAAAGTGGTTTAGTCATATAGAAGAAACAAGTGACATAGTCGGTTTTGAGCAAGACCAGTTAATCTGTCTTTTAACTATGATATTTATCAGTTTTTTTATGTGGGTTTTTGTTATTGACATACAGAATGGAGTCAGCTTACAGGACATGGGTCAGACAGAAGAAAGAAAGGGTTAAATCTATTGATTTGGATGAACTTTGTAGGGAGCTTCAAACTGCTTTAGGCACAGCAAAGTGGCAGGTTGGTTTATCTTAAAGATAAGCTAATTCGAATTAATTTGTGATTAATATATGTTTAAACCATAATTGTTGAATTCAGTTGGATGAGTTTCAAAGTGCCGTTAGACTGAGCTACAAAAACAGCGTCAACGATGTTAGAACAACCCGACACGAACAATTCGTTTCCGCAAAATCATCCCAGATTTCCACAGTCGAATCGACGTTAAAAGAATATTTCAGTAGGGTTTTGCAACTGATTATACGCAGAGAATATCTCTCAAGCTGCTGGGCATTGAGAACAGATGTGCAAATCCTATGCCCAATTCTCTACAGTCCAATTCGTAGTCCCCGCTCATCCCCACTTCCCCATACATCCTTTCTGGTCATCTGGCCCCCAGAACGATCAATAAAGAAGGCAGCAGCATCTTTTCTTCCCTTACTTCTGCTACCGATTCCGTCTTCTCCAACGTAGTTCGTGCTCCAGAAGATCCGATTCTCGGGGTAACTATTATTATATTGTCTACTTGATTTTTCATTGTTATGTTGTTTGTTCAGTTAGATATAGCTTTTGCGTTTTGGTTAAACAAACTCGTATGATATGATTCACATGTATGTTTTTATTTTTAATTCTTAAACAAAATGTGAAGATGTGTTCATGATCTGTTAAAAGTTTTGCCTGATTGATTTCTTTGCTTGATTCGCACATTTTATAATAACTATTTCAAGATTCATATTCATGTTAAATTGCTGAGATACTAGGTTTGACTTACAAATAGTCAACATTTTTGCTCTTAGTTTTTTGTATGTAAATTGTGCAGATGTGTTTTGATGATAATACGAATGACATATATATACACGCTATAATTATATAAGCATTTCAATAACTTATGAATTGGTTTCAGTGAACTGTTAACGGTCAAATAATTTGCTATGATTTTGATGTGATGTGGTGGTCACTGGTCAGTGGTTGTAAAAAAAGAACTTGTTTGGATGTAGAACACAAGTAATTCTTTTGTATTTTATAATTCAGGTTGAAGCTCCAAAGAAGAAGGTCAAAAAAACCAACGTACCAGTTTCCGAATTGGTCTATGGGTCAATGCTACCTGCAGGCGTGCAGAAAGCAGTGGAAAAGGAGTTTGAAATGGCATTGCAAGACCGGGTTATGGAAGAAACAGAGGATAAAAAGAACGTTGTGGAAGCCTATGTCTATGAACTGAGGAACAAGGTAATTTCTTATTTATTTTCCACTATTCTTAAATATATACACATGCATACATGGAAGTATTAGTGTATCACCTGAAATTGATCTTTGTTCCAGTTGCATGATAAATTATACGAGTTCGTTACGGATTCAGAGAGAGAAGGGTTTATCACTAAGCTTCAAGAAACAGAAGATTGGTTGTATGAAGACGGTGAAGATGAAACCAAAGGTGTATATGACGCCAAACTTGATGAGCTCAAGCAGGTTTGCTTTCTCCACTTTTTATATGTATATACCATTTACAACACTTAAATTGCACATTTACACTCTTTTAACAATTGCAGCAAGGTGACCCCATTGAACAACGATACAAAGAGCACTCAGAAAAAGGATCCTTTGTCGATCAACTGGTCAAGACTAACTGGTAGAAGGCGAAAGTATCCGAGCATGAGGAGATCGGAGTTCGTACGGTTCCTGAAAGCTGCAAAGACTAACATTCAAACACAAATGGAAGACAGAAATCCAAAACTCAGTCTAATTAGTGTCGTGATGGTTTGCGGTTGCATAAACAGATTATGCATCTGATCATTTTGAAATTTTTTATGTAGGTTTATGCTCTATGGTTAAAAAGGTTCAGGAGAAGGGTGCAGGTGACAATGGAAGGTTTATTCCAACCTTGTTGAAATGCAGAACTGGAGAGCATTGTTGGTGAAAGATCAGGTACAAAATTTCAACCCGACACGAGTTTTCGCACGGGACGAGTTTCGACTCGGGACGGATTTTATCACGAGACGGGTTTCAGTTCGTTTTTTTGTTTTGTTTGGGTCGGTTATTTTCGGTTTCGGTTGAGAATTTTTGTTTCGTTTTGGTTGCTTTTTCGGTTCGGTTTCGATTTTTTCAGTTTTTTGTTTCGTTTTGGCCTGTTTCGATTCGGTTTTTTGTTCCGTTTTGATCGGTTTTTCCGAATCAATTTCAATCTTTTAAGTTTTTTTTTGTTTCGTTTTGGTTGTTTCATTTCGGTTCAGTTAAGTTTCGGGTTTTTTGTTTCGTTTTGGTCGCATTTTTCGTTCCATTTTTTTTCAGTTTTTTTTTTCCAGTTTTCGTTTTGTTTCGTTGCATCCTTTTAATTTACCAGATAGCCAAACTCCCGTGATTTCAAAATTGCAAAATACCATCGAGTGATGCAGTAATCTTGAATCTTTTATTTTTTATTTTTTCACTTCAAAATATTGAATCTTTTATTTTTTGGTCAATTTTTATTTTTTTTCATTTTTGCACTTTCTATGTATTTATTATTTTTGGTCAATTGATATCTGGTTTCAAATCGGAGGGTGGTTCCTTTTTGGCTATTTGTGGTTGTATTTACAAGTGCTAATATTTTAAACAATATACCTACTGACAATAGTTGTTTCAACAGGGAGAAAAGATTTGTTTGAACAGTGGAACAGGAGCCAACAGTGAACACAGACCATGCCTCCGAAAGGACATCTGCTTTTTTGCTTTGAAACCATACAGAATAATAGTCAACATCTACTTTTGTCATTGGAACTCTACATTTGACTATCTTAACATTATATATAGTCTACATGTAACACCTGTGCCTCCACGGCCATCAAACAAATACCGAACCAATGAAATATTATATTTCATACTTGGGATTTGTAAAAAATATGTGTATCATTTGCACATATCAATTCTTGTTCAATTTCAAACTCTAAATCGCTTTCTGGAAGGTTATACGCGCACCGATGCGTAAATATAACCAGTTTAATGCAACGAACACTCCGGAATAGTGAAATAGGCTTAACATACCTTAAATAACCTTTACATAACTTAGAAATAAGTTTTGAAGGCTTTGGTATGGCAAAATCAAGTTAATTCGCTTACAGGGACTAAACTTGACAAACTGCGAAAGTATGTCAATTTGAACTGTAACGAACATTCCGGAACATGACCATAAGTTAAACACACCTTAAATATCCTTTACATAGCTTAGAAATAGGCTTTGAGGGGTTTGGTGTGCTAAAATAAACTTTTGGGTCATTCAGGGACTAAAAGTGTCAAAAAGTGCACAGGTTTGCATTTTCGCGCATAACTTACGTTCTGAATACATCCGGACATCCAAAAATTTATGTAAGCATGACTATATTATGCTTTAGTGTTTGGCTTGCCAAAAATCCATTCGTTGCGTCATTTGGATCGTTTTTCGCGCTTATGCGCATTCCGTCGTAATTAAGCGAACATCGCGTTCGTACGACCAAACGAACCAACATCCGGCATATTTTTGAGCATGTTTCATGTCCACAATGTTTAGGCATCATTTTAGGGCCTTAAAGTTGGCTTTACGGGCCTTAGAAGTGCCGGAAATGGGCTTAAACACGTGCAGGGACTGAAACTGACATTTCTGAAACTTTGTTCTGATCTGTGACTCCTAGGCGGCCCGCCTCAGGATCTTAACATCCTCAGGCGGCCCGCGTCAGACCTTCTGACCAGGTTAAATGTTTCTAACAGCAGATTGCAGCTGTTTGATCCACCACCACACATTCTCATTTGTCTAGTCAGCTGATAAGAACCATTTTCTAGTCACCATAAGGTCCCGACACTTGTACGGGTGGGATTAAGGCACGTTTTCCATGAAACGATCCTAACGGTTACCCGAAAACTATAAATACCCCATCACCCCAATGCAAAACTTACAAGAACTTTGATTTGAGAAACTCTAAGTTGAAACTATTGTTTCATACCTGAGATTTTTGAATCGAGGTTAGCATTCGGGGACCCTTCGTAAGTATTCTTTCGTTCTTTTCCTTATTTTATTGCTTTTCGAGTCAGAAAGTCAAACTTTGTTTGACTTTCAGCGTTGACCAGTAATGGTCAATGCGAAGTTCGTTTGAACTTCGCAACGTGAGTGTAATCACGTTGGTCATAGTCCCTTGGGACTATGCCCACTGATTACCACGTTGTCTAGGGTCGTAGGGTAGGCGATCTAATAAATCGCCTATACCCTCGAACCCGACCCAGTTTGGTCGATCATTAGGATCCGACCAAATACATTAGGTGACCATAGTAGGTAGGGAATAACCTTCCGAGGTTATACCCTATGGTCACATCGTTTAAGTAGTTGTATGATAGGTAGTTTATATGCCTTAGGTAAATTACCAGAATACCCTTTTCATGTATAATTGGTAATTAAGCATATGTAACCTAAACTTTTGTCACATAACTGATTATGTAACATGTTTAGGCATATAACACTTGTCATAGGACTAGTTAGGCGGTCCGAACGCGTTTCACACGAACGACGCGTTAAAGTAGCATAAGCTACCTAAACGGGTCGTAATGGGTCGTAAACACTTAGGTTAAGTTTCATTTAGTATGTAGGCTTTGTTAAACCAAATGACACGAGTCTCTACACTCGTTTGGTTTACAAACCCTAATGCTACCCGATCTTCCGATCTAGGTCCGGTTAATTAACATAGTTACCTATATTAGGTGCCGTTTGATATCCGCGATCTCTAGCATTGTTTGGTTGTTACTCAAGGACTTCTGAGCAATCTCAAGTGAGTACATAGACCCCTCTTTTACTGTTTTCCAAACTGTTTTGGGGTGGAACACATGTGCCTACTTGTTACTTTCATGCTTTCCATGTTTTCACATCATATACATGCTATGTTCGTTAGTACATTATAGTACATGATTTCACCGTTTTACATTACATTTTATGCTATGTATGTCCATTGCGTGCATACTTAGTACATTGTTTTACATTTACATTTTATGCTATGTATGTCCATTGCGTGCATACTTAGTACATCGTTTTCATCACATGCTTACATTTTGTTATGACATTTGGGTTGTTTATAATGGAACAATACATTCATTAACATTAGCTACGCCGTTCGTTAGTAGGTAGTGGTACCATAGGAATTGACAACTCCCGTTCCGGACATCCCAGGGAAAGGGGATGAAAGGAATGACCGAATTCAATATACATAAGTTAGATAAACCTTTAAGTTGTTTAAAGGTTTATCGCCACAGTCTCAAGGCTTGGATGTATGCATTTTCACAACACCGCATAGATGTTCGTATCAGTATAGCATGCATTTACACAAAACATAACGTTGATTTAAACCGAGTTTTACTTCAATACTATGTTCTTGTGCATATGATTTAGTTGATGCGTTTCACTAGCCATACAGATTATTTTGGTTACATATTACATGATTTACATTGATCATGCATTTACACAAAACTTAGCTTTGATTTAAACCAAGTTTTACTTCAATACTATGTTCTTGTGCATATGGTTTAGTTGATACATTTCACTAGCCATACAGATTATTTCGGTTACATATTACATGATTTACATTGATCATGCATTTCCACAAAACATGACTTTGACTTAAACCGAGTTTTACTTCAATGCTTTGTTTTGTGCATTTCATCTATGGTTTAGTTGATGCATTTTCACTAGCCATACATATCATTTTTGGTTACATATTACATGGTTTACATTTGACACATAAACACTTTTGACATTAGTTATACATTACATGATTTACATTAGACATGAACATTTTACATTGTTGGTTTGGTTTGAGTAAGTGATTAAGTAACGATGCGTGTGTAATATGATACAAGCATGGTGGATACGCCGCTGGTACTTCCTATATATAAGTGTTTGTATGGTATTACATATCGTAGTGTTATTTAAATCATTTCAGTTTGAGACATAGAACATTTTATACAAATAACATACTTTTCACAATACATTGTTTTACAAACAAATTAACTTATACAAACTCATTTTTACATGGTTATTCATTTATCCATGCATTATTCTCTTATTTATACGTATCATCTGAACTTATTGTTTTTCCAATGATTTACAAAGACAAAGCAAATTACAAGGTTCATGACTAAACATTTTCTCAAACATAAGTCATGAAACCTATTTTCACAAAACCTATGTATCTCACAGGCATTTTTATGCTGACGTACCTATTTTCACATGTGTTTTTCAGGAGCTGTTGCATAAGATGATCAAGATACACATATGCAGACTTGGGCTTTAGTGACAATAAAAGATGCAAGACTAGTTAATTATGTTGTATTTCCTTGTTTGTTAAGACATTGTAACACTTTTAATCAATAAAACGAAACTTCAATTGCCATGGATTTGAAACAATTAATTCTGTTACAACACTCCCCGATGTTTCCGCCACGTTTTGTATGTTCCACGTGGTCGGGGTGTGACAGAAAAGATGGTATCAGAGCCAATGGTTATAGGGAATTAGGTTATTAGTAATGCTCTGACCTAGTCTATAACCTTCTTAGGACCCTAACGCGAGTTTACTTGCGTTTAGTCATAAAACACTACTGTCACCTATCCTTAGGCGACAACCACAACAAGAACATAAATTTCAAAACCGCTTTAAAAACTAATCATCTGTTCTAGGATGATTGATTACTAGGTTTTGAACTCTCTGTTATATGGTTTTGAACCCCTTTGAGTTTTCAAAATCTCGTCAAGGTTTTGGGTTTTAAATAATGTGAACACGTGCAAACTGGAAGGGTGAATGCCTGTATTCTGGGTTTTCTGTCTAGGCAAGCACTTCGTATACATCTCATCAGACGCGAGACCAGTTGTGCTTACCTGGGAATTCTTGGGATGAGTGTTCACTTATAGGCGAGCATGTCTTCGCGATACATTATTTTTGACCCATTTACTTTGATTAGTCACCATCTCATTTGTTTGCCTTAGGTAATAAACAAATGATCACAATTTTCATTCGTTACCATTCTGTATTGATTACCCAATAACCTTTCACTTGCTTCTTCCTCTGTCTTTCATCTTCTTCTAGAATGTCTATTCCTCTCAGCACTGGTCAAATGCCCGAGCGAACAGCCAAATTTGTCCAGCAAATTGGTGAAGTGATTCAGAGGACTGTGGATTTAGGCATTGCCATGGCTCGTCTCAACAATGAAGCATCTCATCTCGACAATGAAGCCACTCAAGAGCCACTGAAGGAAGCAGAAGTCAAGACTGCACCAAAGGCAAGGAAGCGTAAGGTTTCCCAAAACTATGCCATTACTGCACAGGCCCAAGCTGCACCAAATCAGCCTGCGCAACCACTAGCCAAGAAGCCTTATTTTGGCAATGCACCTTTGTGCAACAGGTGTAACGGCCATCATCAACCACACCTCCAGTGTCGTCAGTGCACCAACTGCGGAAGATCCGGTCATCTTGCTGACACCTGCAGCATCCCTGCTAATCCGAATCGCCCAGTTTAGAACCCGGCTCAACAAGTTGCTCAGCCTCTTGCTCAGCAACAGGGTCAAGCTGCACGACCACACTACCCACCTGGTGCCTGTTACAATTGTGGGGATCTGACCCACTACAGAAACCGATGCCCAAAGCTTGCTAATGCAAATCCGACCCACGGATGAGCATTCAGCTGAACAAAGGATGTTGCTGTCTTATGCCTTTGTTTCTTTTGTTTTCAAGTAATGTGAAACAATCTGTTTGTTTATAAATAAAAGTTGTTGTTCACAATTCAGATATACAAGTATAATTACATGTGTTTATGGCATTTCCCTATAATACCTGTATTAAGGAACTATGTTCCTTACAAACTACTCCTGTGATTCTCTCTTTCAAATGATCGCTCATGATTCCCTCGAAAATTTTAAAGTACTCGTTTCATTCTAAGAAACGAAGTACATGAAATAAAGTGAAATTATGAGTAATCGTGCTTTTTGCACATCAGTACCTTTGAATCCTTGGTTGGATAACTAAGGATATTTTCAAATCTCATACCCATTACGTTTTTATTTTTCAACATACCCAGTACAAGTATTTCAACACAATTTTCATGATCTCAAAACATTTCATATAGTTTGAAAACAATTTTTCTTGATGCATTGTCAATGATATTTCAAAAAAACATTGGCCATGTTATCAAAACCAACCTTTCTAATTTCAAAATATTTCATATAGTCTGAAAACAATATTAACACAGTACATTTTCTCATCAAGTGCATGATTTCGAAAAGCATCATTCATATTTTCAAAAACCTTATACATAATTTCAAAATTCATCTCGCATGATTTTAAAACATTTTTATAAATATACTTACCTAGTATACCTACTATAATTTCAAATGTATTATATATAAGGTTTCAAAAACGGTAAACACATTTTTCTTAAAAGAACCCCATGCATAGTTTTCCAAATATATTTTCCTCATACAGTGACTTAACCTTCAAATTCTGCTTCATATGTCGCCTTGACATATCTAGCATCTCAACTTCATAAGCATTTCAACTTCATGTTTTGACTTAATCACATCCCGTGCAAGATTTCAAAACATCTTCAACTTCTAAAATCCATATGGGATCTTTTTATCTCCACAATTAGACCCTTGTGGATAATCATCATTCAAATCAGAGTCCTTAATTGGATTCCTTATGTACCTTAATTCGAACATTTCGATTCTTTATAATCAAAATCGAATTTTCTCTTCAAAAATCTTTCTATCTTTATAGCTAGATTCTTGATAACGTTTAAAGTACCAAATGAAATCCGCTGAATGGATTCCTAGTGTGCTTTAAATACATGTACTCTGTTAGCAGAACAAACTTCTAGTTAAACAATTTTGTGGTTATGTGACTATGTGTTTATTCATCTTATGTTATCTTTTATGCATTTTTGTGTTTTTAATACTCTGGATATTCGTTATCCAAATCCTCGCAGGATCTTTCATATCTTCATATGAGGGATTCGTAGCAGGATATTCAAAAGGTACTACCTTCAATCCTTAATGGGCTTCTATGTAATAGTTAAGACCCTTGGATTATATAAGTACCGCTCCATGATTCATAAGAGACCCTTTAGTGGTCTAATAAAAAAGATTGATTCACAATTTGGTTAAAGAACGACATCTAGTGATGTAGCTGGACAGACTCCTTGATAGTCTATTTAGATCATTTATTGATTTAATTAAAAGGACTCTATGGCGGTCTAGTCACACTCATCACAGGATTGTTCATTTGGTTTTCCCCTGCACATTATAAAATGGACTGAGTGAACTATGCAAGGAATTGTCTAATTATGGACGCGTACATAATTATGAAATTTAGTGCACAGAAACCCAGTAAGATTTATTATGTGTAAGAACCGATAACGACAACAATAACAAAATGAGAACGATGTAATGGAGGTACGGTGGACGCACCAATGACGCTTCATATACTTGTATATAAGTATCCCTCTTACATTGCAATCATGATGTTATTAAAGATTACTAGAAGTTCAGAACCCTAACCAATGTTGTTCGATCTTTTCAACTTCATGTTTTCAAGCTCTCTCATGTTTCCTCTAAATAAATTTCGGGACGAAATTTCCTAAAGTAGGGGAGACTGTAACACCTGTGCCTCCACGGCCATCAAACAAATACCGAACCAATGAAATATTATATTTCATACTTGGGATTTGTAAAAAATATGTGTATCATTTGCACATATCAATTCTTGTTCAATTTCAAACTCTAAATCGCTTTCTGGAAGGTTATACGCGCACCGATGCGTAAATATAACCAGTTTAATGCAACGAACACTCCGGAATAGTGAAATAGGCTTAACATACCTTAAATAACCTTTACATAACTTAGAAATAAGTTTTGAAGGCTTTGGTATGGCAAAATCAAGTTAATTCGCTTACAGGGACTAAACTTGACAAACTGCGAAAGTATGTCAATTTGAACTGTAACGAACATTCCGGAACATGACCATAAGTTAAACACACCTTAAATATCCTTTACATAGCTTAGAAATAGGCTTTGAGGGGTTTGGTGTGCTAAAATAAACTTTTGGGTCATTCAGGGACTAAAAGTGTCAAAAAGTGCACAGGTTTGCATTTTCGCGCATAACTTACGTTCTGAATACATCCGGACATCCAAAAATTTATGTAAGCATGACTATATTATGCTTTAGTGTTTGGCTTGCCAAAAATCCATTCGTTGCGTCATTTGGATCGTTTTTCGCGCTTATGCGCATTCCGTCGTAATTAAGCAAACATCGCGTTCGTACGACCAAACGAACCAACATCCGGCATATTTTTGAGCATGTTTCATGTCCACAATGTTTAGGCATCATTTTAGGGCCTTAAAGTTGGCTTTACGGGCCTTAGAAGTGCCGGAAATGGGCTTAAACACGTGCAGGGACTGAAACTGACATTTCTGAAACTTTGTTCTGATCTGTGACTCCTAGGCGGCCCGCCTCAGGATCTTAACATCCTCAGGCGGCCCGCGTCAGACCTTCTGACCAGGTTAAATGTTTCTAACAGCAGATTGCAGCTGTTTGATCCACCACCACACATTCTCATTTGTCTAGTCAGCTGATAAGAACCATTTTCTAGTCACCATAAGGTCCCGACACTTGTACGGGTGGGATTAAGGCACGTTTTCCATGAAACGATCCTAACAGTTACCCGAAAACTATAAATACCCCATCACCCCAATGCAAAACTTACAAGAACTTTGATTTGAGAAACTCTAAGTTGAAACTATTGTTTCATACCTGAGATTTTTGAATCGAGGTTAGCATTCGGGGACCCTTCGTAAGTATTCTTTCGTTCTTTTCCTTATTTTATTGCTTTTCGAGTCAGAAAGTCAAACTTTGTTTGACTTTCAGCGTTGACCAGTAATGGTCAATGCGAAGTTCGTTTGAACTTCGCAACGTGAGTGTAATCACGTTGGTCATAGTCCCTTGGGACTATGCCCACTGATTACCACGTTGTCTAGGGTCGTAGGGTAGGCGATCTAATAAATCGCCTATACCCTCGAACCCGACCCAGTTTGGTCGATCATTAGGATCCGACCAAATACATTAGGTGACCATAGTAGGTAGGGAATAACCTTCCGAGGTTATACCCTATGGTCACATCGTTTAAGTAGTTGTATGATAGGTAGTTTATATGCCTTAGGTAAATTACCAGAATACCCTTTTCATGTATAATTGGTAATTAAGCATATGTAACCTAAACTTTTGTCACATAACTGATTATGTAACATGTTTAGGCATATAACACTTGTCATAGGACTAGTTAGGCGGTCCGAACGCGTTTCACACGAACGACGCGTTAAAGTAGCATAAGCTACCTAAACGGGTCGTAATGGGTCGTAAACACTTAGGTTAAGTTTCATTTAGTATGTAGGCTTTGTTAAACCAAATGACACGAGTCTCTACACTCGTTTGGTTTACAAACCCTAATGCTACCCGATCTTCCGATCTAGGTCCAGTTAATTAACATAGTTACCTATATTAGGTGCCGTTTGATATACGCGATCTCTAGCATTGTTTGGTTGTTACTCAAGGACTTCTGAGCAATCTCAAGTGAGTACATAGACCCCTCTTTTACTGTTTTCCAAACTGTTTTGGGGTGGAACACATGTGCCTACTTGTTACTTTCATGCTTTCCATGTTTTCACATCATATACATGCTATGTTCGTTAGTACATTATAGTACATGATTTCACCGTTTTACATTACATTTTATGCTATGTATGTCCATTGCGTGCATACTTAGTACATTGTTTTACATTTACATTTTATGCTATGTATGTCCATTGCGTGCATACTTAGTACATCGTTTTCATCACATGCTTACATTTTGTTATGACATTTGGGTTGTTTACAATGGAACAATACATTCATTAACATTAGCTACGCCGTTCGTTAGTAGGTAGTGGTACCATAGGAATTGACAACTCCCGTTCCGGACATCCCAGGGAAAGGGGATGAAAGGAATGACCGAATTCGATATACATAAGTTAGATAAACCTTTAAGTTGTTTAAGGGTTTATCGCCACAGTCTCAAGGCTTGGATGTATGCATTTTCACAACACCGCATAGATGTTCGTATCAGTATAGCATGCATTTACACAAAACATAACGTTGATTTAAACCGAGTTTTACTTCAATACTATGTTCTTGTGCATATGGTTTAGTTGATGCGTTTCACTAGCCATACAGATTATTTTGGTTACATATTACATGATTTACATTGATCATGCATTTACACAAAACATAGCTTTGATTTAAACCAAGTTTTACTTCAATACTATGTTCTTGTGCATATGGTTTAGTTGATACATTTCACTAGCCATACAGATTATTTCGGTTACATATTACATGATTTACATTGATCATGCATTTCCACAAAACATGACTTTGACTTAAACAGAGTTTTACTTCAATGCTTTGTTTTGTGCATTTCATCTATGGTTTAGTTGATGCATTTTCACTAGCCATACATATCATTTTTGGTTACATATTACATGGTTTACATTTGACACATAAACACTTTTGACATTAGTTATACATTACATGATTTACATTAGACATGAACATTTTACATTGTTGGTTTGGTTTGAGTAAGTGATTAAGTAACGATGCGTGTGTAATATGATACAAGCATGGTGGATACGCCGCTGGTACTTCCTATATATAAGTGTTTGTATGGTATTACATATCGTAGTGTTATTTAAATCATTTCAGTTTGAGACATAGAACATTTTATAGAAATAACATAATTTTCACAATACATTGTTTTACAAACAAATTAACTTATACAAACTCATTATTACATGGTTATTCATTTATCCATGCATTATTCTCTTATTTATACGTATCATCTGAACTTATTGTTTTTCCAATGATTTACAAAGACAAAGCAAATTACAAGGTTCATGACTAAACATTTTCTCAAACATAAGTCATGAAACCTATTTTCACAAAACCTATGTATCTCACAGACATTTTTATGCTGACGTACCTATTTTCACATGTGTTTTTCAGGAGCTGTTGCATAAGATGATCAAGATACACATAGGCAGACTTGGGCTTTAGTGACAATAAAAGATGCAAGACTAGTTAATTATGTTGTATTTCCTTGTTTGTTAAGACATTGTAACACTTTTAATCAATAAAACGAAACTTCAATTGCCATGGATTTGAAACAATTAATTCTGTTACAACACTCCCCGGTGTTTCCGCCACGTTTTGTATGTTCCACGTGGTCGGGGTGTGACACTACAACACTACACACTTACATACACTCCATCAAACTTTCTACATACAAACACTACACCCCCACCTTCAGTGTGCTTGCGGATGCATAGAAAGAACAACATTCAGAAAATCAATTCAACTGTCTAATTGTAAGTTAGTTTCAGTTTAACTCACGGTTACTTTTAAAGCTCACTTTCCGTTACCTTTGTATTCCTAACAAATTGTGATTTACTTTCATTTCAGGACACTGCTTTCGTCTGGCTCTTGCATTGTTTCTCGCCTCTATACATTTTGATTCTTGCATTATTTCTCTTTTTTTTAACATCACGGTCCTGCATTGTGGTAAGTATTTCTCAATTTTTTAATCAGCTTCTTAGTTGAATCGATTGAATTGCAATTACGGTTACAGTTCCGTCAATCCATTCATCCCGTTCGTCACCATATGTAACAAATTTTTTTCTATTAAATCAATTCACTTATATTCTGTTTCCATGTTTATCAATTTCTCACTTCTTAAATCGCAAATGGGGTTACATTTATAAATTATGTACCAATACTCTTCTTATTCTTATTTTCTTTTTGAATCTGCATATGCATAATGATATTGCGTAAATTTCCACAATAAATGAACCTTTATTCATCTTGGCTCCTAAAGAATAGAAAGCTGAACTGAGCATTATCTTTGCTGACATGTGGGTGTTCGTTTTTGATAAGTAATACAGGATAAAACTATAAAAGATGTTCTAGACTTTTAGTACATTCTGTCCTTAAATCACTTTTCGATTATGCTTGTTTATTTATAGTTTGAGATAACTTTTCTTTTGTCTAATATGTAATCTTTTCATCAATAAGATTATTTGTATATGAAGAATTTTGTTTACTTTTCTCAAGGATTCTCAGTATAGGGCGGTTCACGAGCCCAACTGACTTGAGCCAGGGTCAGCTCGAATTCACATAACCAAGCTGAATGTTAAGCTAGAACTCGGCTTGATTTATAATTGAGCTGGTTCAACTCTGCTCTGTTTTAAAAAATAAATTAATGCACACCTTTCAAGTTCAATAGTACAAATTAGCACTCTACAGCACTAACTCAACAGTTTAACTAAGAAACATACAAATTAAGTTCAACAGAATACATATACAAATCAAGTTCGATTGAATACAAAATAAGTTCATCAGCATCCGAATCAACATAGCTGCAGAATCAACAAGCTGTTGGTGCAAATGCAACTTCTCTTAAAGTAACAAAAAACAACTTGTTAAATATTTGAATCAAATTAATATGTATACTTATTTTCTTAAAGAGCTCATTGTCTTATTAGGGATGAAATATAATGTGTGGATATAGAGTGCTTACCTGTAGCATTAATTTCTCCTCCTTTCCATGCTTGGATTAAAAAAGTGTGAGGTGCTCCGAGGCTTTTAGGTCCCAAAGGCCGAGGCGCACGCATCAAGTACACGAGGCGTTGCTCTGTTTACAACCAAACCAAATAAGCTTTTATTTGCAACCAGAAGCTGCGTTTCTCTCGCCTGTTTTACATAAAACCTTTTTATCAAGAAGAAAACCTTTCAAAATTTCTTTATCCTTTGGTTGTTTTACATATTAGCAATGTTTTAAAATCAGGTTTTTATATCGTAAGATTTTTACAGTTTGATATCGCATGGCTCTTATATCACTTTAATACCCATCAAATTGGTTTTAGATTTTGCATATGTATGTGACTGAAACATATATATATATGTGGCTGAATTTAAAATTGAAGAGCACAAAAGTAAAATGGGCACTGAATAGTAATTGATAATATGTATTTTTACCATTGAATCCTTTTCCATATTTTAGAGTAGTAATTTTTATTTGTCTTGAATCATGACAAATCGAAACCAAGATCTATTCTTTTGAAATTGATAATATGGGTACCGAATACTAATTGACAATATGTACGTTGTTTCTTTCGTAAACGTTTCTGTCCGATATGTTTATGAAGTTTATTTAGAGTAATAATTTTTGTTTTTCTTGAATCATGACAAATCGAAACCAAAATTTCTTCTTTTATGAAATTGATAATATGGGTACCGAAAGGAATTGATAATATGTACTTTGTTTCTTTCGTAAACGTTATTGTTCAATATGCTACGAAAACACACAAATTGGGGATTTTTATTGTTACAATTGTTTTACGTGGTCAATTTAAGTCTTAGAGTGTGCTTAAATGCAACTATTGTTTCAATTATTCATACCTTTACCTGTTTTTAATTTAATCAAGTTTTTCTGTTGTTGAATCCACATTTTGATTTTAATTAGAAAATTCATTTACTTTTCTATTGATAATTTCTATTGCAAAATATGTAATCTGTGTGTTGTGGTTTTATGAGGCTATGTTTAAATTTGCAAAATCGTGCCTAATATGAACATTCATCCTATAAACGCCTTGGTTTGAAACTTATGTCTTCTTTAGTTGACCATAGAAAAGTAATCATTGTTTATGTTAGATTTGTTGCATGAACACCCACATCAAATTAAGTAATCTAAACCTGCGACATCATTAGACTATGATATAAGTTGATGTTAACTATGATATCAAAATGTAAGAACATGAGTTCAATTGGTATGTATCAGGATTGCATGAAAATTTAATACTAAAAAAAAATTAGTATATAAACTAAAAATAGAAGACAAAAATATTTGAGCCAGGGACAAATAGAAGACACAAAAGTTTGATACTCATAAAAAAATTAGTTAACGGAAGCCAAAACTCAGCAGTTCTATTTGAAGACAAAAAATTTTAAAATTGATTTTATCTTAGCCTTTCAACACCCCGCCGCAACGCGCGGGTAGCGTTAACAAGTTTACTATAAATGGTAACACAGCAGATAAAATTGAGCAATTTCAAAGTAAATAGTTGCAAACAATAACAAAAAGAATGGATTTTGAATTTCAAAATGTAAATCAACGGTGGATAAGTGTGACCCGACTTTGAGTGCGAGCGTAATTAAAACTTAGTCTATATATTTATTATTAAGTTTATTTGTTTAGGGATAAGATTAAAAGAAAAACACGATAACATGCAAATGCGAATATTTTATTTGTTAATGATGTTTATGTTTAACGAAATTACCAAATAAAACATATGATAACCGAACATAAAGTATATTCAACATTCTAAATGTGATTTTTGAACAAAAATAATAAATAAGTTTAGGTGCTAAAAATATTAGATGTATTTATGTTAAGTTGTAAATGGAAGATTTTGATATAAACAGAGAAAAGGATATTGTGATTTTTGAAAATAAAAGATTTTGATAACCATACCCTAAAATGTTTTCCCTCCAATTTATTCATTACTATTTTAAATCACCTGTAAGCCTCTAACATTTTTTTTATGTGTCAAAATCTGGTACAGTAGAGGAGAAGATACAAGAAAGTCATAAGCGAACGGATGTATTGGTAAAACAGGAAGAGATACAAGAGACTCCCCACACTTTTGTTTTTATTGCTTTGTCCAGCTACTTGACTGTTTTGAACTCTTCTTGTATTTAATTACATCTACTTCCTTGTTTTGTACTCTTCTTGTAGAAGATCACCAAAGAATCGATAAACTAACAGAAAAACCAGTGCCATCATATCACGAATAAGAAAGCTAACTTAAGTACTATACAATATATCACGAGACGACAGATAAACTAACGGTAAACAATTATACTATTGTAAATTGCCACTCCCGCCGCATCGCGCGGGTAAGTGACTAGTATATATATATATATATATACATTCTTTTAATCCAACATCATGCTTGACCAATTAGGTTATCAGTGCTACTTACTTATTATGTTTATACTTATCTTAAATTAGGTGGGGGAACGCATCTCCTCATTCGCTTTCGTAAATTCATTCCCACCTAAAGGCTTTAACTTTCATCCGTTTATAACCCATTCTTAAGGTTTTTATCCATGCTTACTTACTCGGATACAATCCTGTAACACCTCGAAAATTCACGTCCTATAATGTGTAGACACGTGTCGTATGTTTAAACGTGTGAAAGAATATTATGAAAGGACTAAAGTTGACAAACATGGAAAGTATGTGAATCTACGTAGTCTAAGTTTCAACAGTGAATAAATATAATGTACATTAACCCTACATGATACTCATACCTTCAAACGAATGAATCATGGATCATACGAAGCTAAAAGTGAGAGATTTCAAACTACAGGGACTAAATGTGTCAACATGTTCAATTTATACCTCTGAGTGACCTTTCGACAAACCCGAAGCTTTGTAACTGTTAATCATGCTCACTAGAATACAGGATTTAAATTTCGTAAAGTTTCGTTAACGTATGAGAAAGTTATGATCAAATTCGTGTGCGAAGTGTTAAAGCGTAAATGTTGAAAGTTAGGACTTTTCGGGTAACAATAAAGTTAACCGGGGACTTAGCAAAGTGGGTATATGTTTTAAAGCCTTTATAGATCAGTTATGAGGGTTTACAATACAAGAAACAAGTGCCTAATCGAATTTTGAAGAGCCAAGGATCAAATCGCAAAAATCAAAAGTTAAGATTTTCTGCAGATGGCCCGTCGCGACACGCGAAGCCAGAGGGAGAACCCTTCGCGACACACGAAGGGCGTCGAGACACGCGAAGCCCGCGGAGGAACCCGTCGCGACATGCGGGGCAATGCCCAGTTCCGAAATTCTTGGGTTTTTGCCTGCTGAGTGCTTTCTGCTCGATTCCACCCGATTTTTCACATCTTGTGCGACCCCTAGGCACCCCCTAAGCTCTAGAAACAAGTGTTGATCAGTTGTGGTGGGTTGTAGACACATGTGTCAAGGATTTGTGGTGAGAAAAATGCTATATAAAGCCCATGAACTTGCAACAAGTCTTCACACCTTCATTCAAGCAATCTGATCACTTCTGGAGCTCAAACTTCCCCTCAAGTGTTCTCTAATCAAGCATAGAACTTCAGTAAGTGTTCTAATCCTTCTTTAATCGAGTTTAGCTTAGTTTATTAGCTAAAAGTCAAACCTTCGTAATTACGGTTTGACTTCGAGATTAGTCAACAATGGCTCAGTCATATCTCGAATTAAAAGTAGTTATAAGTTGGTATTTATGTGGGTAATAAAACCTTAAAAGGGTTTCCCCTGATCACCACTCTAACTAGGTCAAAAGTCGGGTCAAACTTATATTTAAAAAGTCAGCAGGAAGCTTAAAATGCCATTTATGCATAATTAACATTGTAGATCATATACAACCTATATGATCATTGTTATAACTTGATAATAAGTGTAAGAACATGTCTAAACATGTTCAAGCCGACAATCTCCTGTTTAGACCCGGTTCGGAACCGAAAGTCACATAGTTTGACTTTCAGTTCTGACCCGTTTAGGCATGTTTTAGAAATGCCTCAGAGCTTTAATTGGACTAGGTTACATGTTAGTACAACCCTCTGTGATTATACACCTTGGCTCATTAGTTATCCAATTAATATGCATGTTTCCGTTAATTGCTCGTATGTTGACCATTATGCCCTTATTACTTTAAAACGTGATTTTTGGAAATGTAAAAGAGTAGAAACCTTATATTCTGATATATAAACTTGTATGCAAAATTTGACATCAGTTTGACGTGTAGATTAAGGGTTATACTCATTATCGCAAAATGAATGCTTTATGTTAATAAAATGGCGTAATTAGCGTATAGCCTACTTAAACATACTTTTTGATATCAAATCTTTTACCCACTGATGTAATATATTATTTTGGGATTTTTAAAGATTTTTAATTAATTTTAGGCTGAGCATAACTAGTAGTCGTAGGCTTAATCCGGTAAATGTCGGTTTTGCCCTTACGGGCCATAAAATGAGTTTTACATATCAAAACGACTCCAAACCTTTTGCTACCGATCACATATGATGAATAAAGTATTTTAAGCCTTCTGGAAATATAAAAATATCAGATTTAAGTATCGAACCCGGAAATGGCCTTTAATCGCCTTATTAAGCGTTTTTAACACAAAGTATGTATTAAAATTTTATTGAACATACCCGGGTTGATACCTACTGATATTTTAGGAAAATTATAATATTTTAATAGTAAGCAAAGGTTGATAAACTCAGACTTCAGTTTTGAGCTTTTCGGCTTATGTGAAATTACCAAATTACCCCTGCGGGGCATAGTTTGGTTAAAAATGATAAATTTCACATATATGCTTTATCCTACTGATATAACTTAGCAAATTATGTATTTTTACTGATTACATCAGACCTGTAACTCAGATTGTTACTTAAACTCTTTTATAAACTTTTAAATGACCAAACTACCCCTATGGGGCCTAGTTTGTGTTTAAACACGTTTCGGGCATAATGAAAGACATCTTACTGATGTCACAACATATTTGAGGCATAATTAACTTAGAAAACCTGTATATAGCTCTCAGGAATACCCGTCACGCTTATTACGCGTACGGTTCGGTTTATGTAACAAGTTTACATAAATTAGCCGAAACGGGTCAAACCTTAACGGTTTTATCTCAAAATCCAGAATGTGAATAATAAACCCATATTAAACAAGTCTTCAAACTTTTCGGGTCTAAATCACATTCTATCCGGTCTTCGCTTAATCGTGCGTACGTACCGTATCCGTGAAACTAGCCGGTCTAAGCTTAAGCTTAACTAAAGACCCGTTAGGATTCTAATAGGTTATTATAAAACCTTCGTTCCAGATTAGAAGGACCAGTAAAAGCTACGTGCATTTTGCTAATTGTGAATTTTACATTGCTCAGGTAAATACTTTTAACTTATTTTCCCTATACGGGCTTGGGTTACGGTATATAGCATACCGCTTGATCGGGCATCGAATTCTCCACCGTTGAGTGGGTAATTGAATAAATTTGATCGGCTCGTTTAAACAGTCTTGTTACTTAAAGCCTTTGGGGGGTTAATGACCATGTCCCGGATATCCTCAGCATCATTTTACGAAATGGCCACGACTTAAGCACGGGGTGTAGGCGTACACCCGTCAGTGCACAAAAGAACATTGTGTTGTGTCTATTGATCTTT
>JARYGA010010652.1:0-42952 GCA_030545235.1 Helianthus tuberosus
GACCTTATGGAAATCAAAACCCATTTCCATCAACAGGTCTGAGATCCAAGACTCCAGTTAGGAGTAATGGATATTGGATGGATGTTCCAGTGGTTGGTGAATTTGGACGACCCAAGACCATTAAGGCTTGGGTCCCCCAATCTAACTAATTTCTTAAGTTGGTGTGTGCAGGAGCTGCTAAGGAGGCTTATCAACTTATGTTGATAGTGGCTGCTCTAGGCACATGAAGGGGATGTGAGATTGTTGATATATTTATATTGATTGATTTAAATTGAAGTTCAAAGTGCTGAGTCGACACTAGATAACCTGGCAGATCTTTATACTAAAGCTTTTGACAGGGCTCGCTTTGAACATTTAGTCGAACTCAACGGGATGAGGAATCCTGAATAACTGGTTTTTCATAAGAATTTTTGTAAATAGTTTACTGCTTTTCTTAAAAATCAAAAATCCAAAAACATTGAAAAATTGAAAAACATAAAAAGTTAGAAAATTAAAAAAATGAGTTATCACTGTGTGAAAAAGAAGAAATGATAGTACATCAGCATGCTAGACTGTCACACTAAAAATGAAATTAAAATGCTTAAGTGTGATAGCAACTTCATCATATGATGTACCAGTAGGCAAAAAGCATGAAATAATCAACTTACCAATGTGATATTAACTTAAATAAACTGAATATGAGTGGGGAATACATCAGTGGTGTATGGTTTAATGACCTTAAATCTTGCATTGATAGATTGCCAAAATCTGAAGTTTTGGGTCTTTACACTGTTATTTCATCTGGGGATATCTTGGCTGTCCTTCTGTTCAGAACTAAAATTGTACATGACCCCAGGAAAGAAAGTCACTTGGAATTAGCTCATTTCTATTTGAATGTCTGTATGTTGTCCCGATACACACAATTTTGATCTGATTCTGAAATCTTCTCTGAAAAAAGTCATGTACCTCCTTTGCTGCATCCAGATATATGCTGACCTGGAGGTGCTAGGCAACGACAGCTTCTGCTGCATCCAGATACATGCTGACCTAGCTGTACGTTTTCACGCTATAGATCTAATACACCCGAAAGAGGACCTCAAGTGCCCAAATGAAACCCAAGAAACCTATATCAAACTGAGAAAAACTCATTTGATCTGTATATTATACCATCTCTGCTAAAGATCTATTATGTTCTCTTCTCAACCTATTCCCAGTTAAGATTTCAGACATCTGGATTGGACTTGTGAAATATGTGGTAGGGAAGATACTTGCATGATAGAGTGTGTTGTTTATATTTCTAGGATTTGATTAGTATTTATTTGGGTGTTTATAGTTAAGCAATCAAAACATGATAAAACAGATTATATGCAGACCTAGGCACTGTCAGGATATCTTAAAGGATGACATTAGTATACTCACCTACTACGATGAATCTCTGTGCATACCTTGATCGCGGGGGTATATCCTGAAGTGGGACACACTAGTATTTCAGTATAATAAAAATTACCTTAACGTATCATATGGTAATGGTACTTGAAATGTTCATGCATTTTGTTTAATTGGACAAACATACTGGTAATCGTCTTGGACTGCTTTTCATGAAAAATTAAATAAAGAATTATCTAATAGTGTGAAACAGTTTGATTTTGTTGATATGATCTTCTTACCAGTGATTCTCACAAAAATAGAGTGTTTATTGCTTTTGTTATTTACTTGCTTTCAGAAAATACAAAAATACAAAAATAGTGTCTTTTTCTGTTTAAAATTCTTAATGTACGGAAAACTGTTATTCTTGGAGGAATTGTTACTGATAGGGGGAGACGGTGTTAGAAAGTGAGTTCAAAATTTTAAATCATGCGGGTTATAGAGTGTGTGATTAAAAAGTTTTGCGTGTTGGTGAAGAAATTGAGAATGCTTAATCTGTGAAATAATCTCTTGAAAAAACAATAATTTATTTAACTGTGTTGAAAAATTCTTATGGTTTCTCGAGATGTTTGTTTTATAGTATACAGATTGAAGCAGTGTGTTGCTGAGAAGTTAAAGTGATGAGTTGCTGTGAAGATGAGAGTTTGATTGGATGCATGGTAGAACCTCCTTTCTACATTGCAGACAAAGTTGAAGAGTTTGAAGATTGCTATTCAAATGCTGAACTGGAGTTTACTCAAACGCTAAAGTTTTTGAAGATTTGGTGATTGGATGCATCAGCTTAGGGGGAGTCTGTTGCTGACAGAGCTATTGAAGCTGAAGCTATCCAAAGACCAAAGACAGTGCAAGACTACATGAAGATATTGCAAGATGACTGAAGACAAAGTTATTTTATGAAGCTATTGTCAAGGGGGAGTTTGTTGGTGCATATTTGTGACAACAGCTTAGATTTGGTCTTTGGATATATTGTAATTAGATAAACGATAAACGGTTAGCGGGTTTAGCTTTGTATTAGTGAGTTAATAGAGTTTGGGCTAAACAAAACCCACATTGGGTGATGGGGGACGATTTGGGCCTAGCCCATGTAGCAAACCCAGCCTAATGTTGCAACCTTGTGTTATATAAACAAGGTTAGGCTTTAGGGTTTAGGTTAATCAGCCAAAACAGTTTTGTGAGGAATTTCGTGAGAGACTAAGTGCTTGGACGAAATTAGTGTGGTTAGGGATCTTGATTGATTGTAATCACTTTGATAGATAATCAATAAAGATCCGGTTTGAAAGTGAATTGTTGTTTCTGTTTTCTACTTGTTTCTGTGATATTCTGATCAAGAGGATTCCGCACTCTTGATTGGAAAGACAATTCTGTTGAAGATCCATACGAATAGGGGACCTACAACGTCGTGACCGGTATGTTTTCTGTGAATAATCTTTTCGCTTTTGTTTTAGTTGACTCTGGTGCCGACTGGAGTTATATGTCCTTGGGATTCAGTCGACAGTTAGGGTTAGTCCCAACACCTCTCGAAACCAAACATGTAGTAGAGTTGGCTGATGGCAAGTTAATTGACGACTCACATATTCAATTTGGGTGTAAACTCGATCTTATGGGTCAAGTGTTCGACATTGACCTTCTCCCCGTTACTCTTGGTAGTTTCGATGTGGTCGTGGTAAAGACTGGTTGTCCAAGCACCGCACCGATATACTTTGTAAGGAGAAGATCGTACGTATACCTCGCCCTAGTGGAGAATTGCTATCTATTCATGGTCATCAAAGCGGTGCAATGGTTGGCATCATTTCGGCTTTGAAAGCCCAGAAGTGTTTACGAAAGGGCTATCCTGCTATTTTAGCACTTGTCACCGACACTCAGCGTGAGGAAAAGAGAATCAAAGATCTACCAGTTGTCTGTGAATTTCCTGACGTTTTTCTTGAGGAACTTCCAAGTCTACCTCCACACCGTCAGGTGGAGTTTCAGAATGATCTTACACCAAGAGCAGCCCTGATTGCTCGTGCTCCTTATCGTCTTGCACCGGGAGAGTTGCAAGAATTGTCTACCAACTCCAAGAACTGTTGGATAGAGGCTTTATTCGACCTAGATCTTCGCCTTGGGGAGCCCCAGTCTTATTCGTGTAGAAGAAAGACGAGTCTTTTCATATGTGTATCGACTACCAGGAGCTCAACAAGGTGACAGTCAAGAACCGTTATCCTCTACCACACATCGATGATCTGTTGGCCAGTTACAAGGGTCAAGCTTCTATTCAAAAATCGACTTAAGATCGGGTTATCACCAGATGAGAGTTTGAGAGGTGGACGTTCCTAAAACGGATTTTCGAACACGGTACGGCCATTACGAGTTTTTGGTCATGCCGTTTGGGTTGACTAACGCACCAGCGGTTTTCATGGACCTCATGAACCGTGTGTGCAAATCATACCTCGACGATTTTGTCATTGTGTTTATCGATGACATTCTAATCTACTCTAAGAGGAAGGAGGACCACGAGCGGCACTGACGTCTTATCTTGGAGCTCCTGAGGAAGGAGCAACTTTACGAGAAATTTTCTAAGTGCGACTTCTGGATTCAAGAAGGACACTTCCTTGGTCACATAGTCAACGAGATTGGAATACACGTGGATCCCGCAAAAATCATATCTATTAGAAACTGGGGGGCACCGAAGAATCCTTCGGAGGTGCGACAATTTTTCGGTCTCGCCGGATACTACCGCAGATTTATTAAAGACTTCTCAAGGATCGCTCAACCTCTCACCGCCTTGATGCAGAAAGGCGTTCTATATTCTTGGGGAACAGAGTAGGAAGACACCTTCCAACTTTTGAAACAAAAACTCAGCAGTGCACCGATCTTTTCCTTACCTGAGGGTACCGATGATTTCGTTGTGTACTGTGATGCTTCTATTCAGGGTCTCGGTTGCGTGCTGATGCAACGCGAGAAAGTGATAGCCTACGCTTCTCGATAGTTGAAGATTCACGAAAAGAATTACACGACTCACGACTTGGAGTTGGGAGCCGTGGTTTTTGCGTTAAAAATCTGGAGGCATTACTTGTACGGTACTAAATGCACTATTTACACCGACCACAAGAGCCTTCAGAATATCTTTAACCAGAAAGAGTTGAACATGAGACAGCGTCGCTGGGTGGACCTCTTGAACGATTACGACTATGCAATCAAGTATCATCCAGGCAAAGCTAACGTTGTAGCGGATGCCCTTAGTCGAAAGGAAACAAAACCTAAACGTGTTCGAGCACTGCAGCTCACTATCCACTCTAACCTACCTAACCAGATCCGTTCTGTCCAAACTGAAGCATTGAAGGAAGAAAACCTTAAAGTTGAATCTTTGCAGGGCATGGAGAAACGACTTGTAGAAAGATATGACGGTATTCGCTATTTCATGGAGTGAATATGGATCCCTTTATATGGTAACCTTAGAGAGCTTGTGATGGACGAAGCACATAAGTCTCGGTACTCTGTTCGTCCAGGTTCTGATAAGATGTATCAGGATCTAAAAGTTTTATACTGGTGGCCGAAAATGAAAGCCCACATAGCTATGTATGTGAGCAAATGCTTGACTTGTGCAAAACTCAAGGTGGAATACCAGAAACCATCTGGTTTGCTTCAGCAACCAGAAATACCTACGTGGAAATGGGAATAGATTGCCATGGATTTTGTCACTGGTCTACCTAGAACTCAAAGCGGAAACGATACCATTTGGGTGATCGTCGATCGTTTCATGAAATCAGCACACTTTCTTGAGATCAAGGAAACTGACAAGTTTTCGCAACTTGCCGACATTTACTTGAAAGAGGTGGTTTCTAGGCACGGAGTGCCAACTTCTATTATCTCTGATCGTGATCCGCGTTTCATATCCGATTTGTGGCAGACGATGCACAAATCATTTGGCACACGTCTTGACATGAGCACTGCTTATCACCCCCAGGCAGATGGTCAAAGAAAGCGAACCATCCAGACACTTGAAGACATGCTGCGAGCATGTGTAATTGACTTTGGTAAGGGTTGGGAGAGACACTTGCCCTTGGTAGAGTTTTCTTACAATAACAGTTATTATTCTAGTATTCAGGCAGCTCCGTTCGAGGCATTGTACGGACGGAAATGCTGATCTCCTCTTTGTTGGGCTGAGGTGGGTGACAGCCAGATCACAGGTCCAAAACTTGTACTTGAAACCTCTGAGAAGATTGTTTATATCAGAAGCCGTATGGCGGCAGCGCGTGATCGCCAGAAGAGCTATGCCGATAAGCGTAGGAAACCCTTGGAGTTCACTGTAGGCGATCGTGTCATGTTGAAAGTTTCACCATGGAAGGGTGTGGTTCGCTTTGGGAAGCGCGGCAAGCTTAATCCATGTTACGTTGGGCCATTCAAAATTCTGGAAAGAATCGGCAAGGTTGCCTATCAGCTTGAATTACCTGATGAATTGGGTAACGTTCACGATGTCTTTCATATCTTAAACCTAAAGAAGTGTTTGTCTGATGAAACACTTGTAGTACCATTGCAAGAACTGAAAATCGACGATAAGTTGCAGTTTGTTGAAGAACCTATTGAAATTATGGACCGGGAAGTTAAGGTCCGTAAACACATTCGAATCCCAATTGTGAGAATTCGTTGGAACTCAAGACGTGGACTGGAGTTCACGTGGGAACGCGAGGATCAAATGAAGCTTAAGTATCCTGAGTTGTTTAAAACCGCTGAATCCAATCCTAATGAAACTGGTGAATTTCGGGACGAAATTCCCTTTCAAGTTGGGGATGATTTGAAACCCGAGGAAAATCCATAGTCATCCTGAACTACCACTTCTTCTCCTAGACTGACTGCTTATCAAATTTCGGGATGAAATTTCTTTCAAGTTGGGGATGATGTGACAACCCGAAATTCCAAGGTTTTTCCTGCGTATCATTTTCTTTCGCGTTCTGATTTACGTTGCATTTATGTGTAACTTTAGTGAATTGATTATAGTGTTCTAATTGTTATAAGTGATTATAGATTTTGGGTCGTACACCACTCTTGGGTCCGCACACCCCTCTTGGCTCTCGGCCCAGCTCCTTTGAGCCTAAACAGAGCCCAAACTCCTTCTAGATGGAACACACAAATACATGTGCGGTTCCCATGATGTTTGCAGCACACAAACACAACAAACCCTACACTCTCTTAGACGAAAACAGGAAGGAGACCCAACTCAGTCGCAACCTTCTTCCCTCTCGTGCTAACTATCTCTATTCTTCTCGCTTTAATTGTCTGGTTAGTATGATATCCCTTGTTCCTAGTTAGCAATTCTTGATGATTTAAGATATGTGTATATGTATCGATGCAAGTCTCTTTGAAACGTGTACGGCTGTGTTCTTGTTGATTTGGTTGTTGATTGGTTTTAATAATGTTGAAAATAAGGTTCGTCGGTTAATTAGGCACACGGAGAAATCGGTAATCAGTGTTAGCAATTATGAAGAACTGATAAACTATTTCAGAAAATCCTGATGTGTTTGATTCAACTTGATTTTGAAACTGATAATGAATGTCGATAATTATTAGTGTTGTATGGCATGATCAACTATAATTAGCTACATGATCAATGATTACTGTTGTGTGTTCGATGCATAAGATCTAGGATGGAATGATGATTGAATGCTTGTTGATAATTGATATGATTAGGTACATGTGAATCGATGAAACTGTTGTGGCCTTGTGGTTTAAATGAACGAAGGCATTTAGGGTTGTTATGAACGTGTATGATAATTGCAAAATTATATGGTTTGATCTGATTGAAACCTGCCAAAATTGCTAACTGTTGTTACGAAATTAATGGATGTTAAAAAGGGTAATCAGTTACGTTTGTATGGGGTTCCAACATAGGTTGCAACTCGCAATTTCTGGTTCTGACTTGAAACCAGACTTCACATATCATCAGGATTCGAGACCAGCCGGTTGCCAATTGAGACCAGTTTGGTTTCGACTCAGGACATGACTCGAAACCTCAGGGTTTCGACTAATAAAGTTTTCACTCGAGATTGTCGGGTACGACTCGAGACCGCGAGGTTGCGAGTCGAGATCTTATGGTCTCGACTGATGACCACTCGAAACCACACATTGAACCTTCTGGGCCACATGCTGGTTATTGGGCCCATCGTACACTGTGTCGCACACTCGAGACCTGGCCACACGATAATACCGGACAGTCATACCACACGAATAACTGTTGTGACTTATATGTGTTGAATGATTAATGCGTGTAATACTTGTACGTTATTTGCTAAATATGTGTAAGGAAAATACGTGACTACTTGTATACAAAACTGACTATTATTGGTATCCAATTTAGGGTTCAGTTGACCAACTTGGGACACATAACTTAATTTATAGAGCAAATCTAAGGTGAGTTCACTACTCCTTGATCATGCTTCCTGGGGGTAGGACAAACAAACTGGTATTCCTGAGAGGAATACGTTTTACTGGGTTAAACTTAGATGTTGGATAATACACTCAAACCTATCACCTTAAGTCTCATCTTACTGCCGAACTAGTTTCCTGAGAGGCAACGGGGTATTAGTTGATAGCGCTATTAGGCTTGCAACCTTACACCGTACCTGAGAGGATAGGCGTGAACTAATGACCTTAACCACATGACCAATGTTTTGATAGGGCATTGGGGAAGGGCAAACAAATTGACGGCATCTTGCGGTACTCAAGTTATTATCAACATGCTTTTAAACTAAACACTTGGCAACTAAACTTTTTTACAAAACTGTGAACTCGCCAGCATTATGCTGATACACTTGTATGCATGCTTGTAGGTCGTTAGGTACATGGGTGATGAACATGCTATCTGGGATTGCTGGAGTGGTCATGGGTCGTGAATCATGAAGTCACGAGACAAGTCTATTTGTTTTTATACACTTGGTTTTGAATTGCTTAAACAATGAATTATGCTTTCGCTGGACATGTTGGATTTTAAGTTATGTTTTAAAATACATTATCTTAATAAATGGGAACTTTTATTTAATATCTCGTTATTAGTTCATTGTGATTAGTGGCTGGATCCTGGTACGTCACACGCCTTGCGGGAGTTTCCGCATGTGGTAATTTGTAGGTGTGACACCTAATATCGTATTCCTCTGCATATTTTAACCCTAATATATGTTTTTTTTATTAAGGTACTCTTCAATTGGTAACTCTCTTGGAAGACGAGTCATTCGCATATTCTGATGCTTTGATCTAAGGTTCGTATCTTCTTAATTTCTTTTATTTTTTAGGGTTTTTTTTCTTCATTTTGGTTTTTAGGTGTGCGATTAGATGTTTTAATGTGTTTGGGATACTGATTCAAAGTCGATTTTATGTTTTTTTTTTATAAAATTAGGGCTATATGATGGGTTGAATTTGAAAGTGAAGTTAATTCATTGGCCTGTATATGGGTGACCTTTCTATTAAAATAAAAGTATATAAAAACTTATATTAATAAGACATGTAGATTACAGGTAAGTTGACTGTTAGAAATATGAAGTATCTAGACGGGCCTAGAAACCGTTTAATAATTATATTATAAAAATACAATATATTTGAACCTACTCTGTTTTTAATGAAACTTGGTTCAAAATGTAGATAAGATTATTCTCGTTCTAATGACATATTTATTGTTTTATAAAACGTCATATTTTAGAAGTTATAAGCGTCAAATAAGTGAACCAGCTGAATTAATTATAATATATATAATAAACTAATAAAACAAATCTATTTAAATTGTGTGTGTACGTGTGTCCTACAAAAGAATTAAAAAAGAAATTTGAATTAAAGGTTTTGTACGTGTGTTGTGTGTAGTGTAGATAAGAAAGAATAAATGTTGACTAAAAGACTCCAACACTTGCTCTGCAAGTTCAACCTCAACTATAAATAAAGACAAGCCAACAAAGAAAATTTTGCTCATGTCTTCCTCCATATCGAACCCCCTCTATATTCCCTTTTTTTCTTCTTTTTATTTCACCTATAATAATAATAAAGCTCTGCCTCGTTTTAAGTGTTTTAACTCCCGATCACTGATACCCTTTCCGATTGATCTGGAGCCCCATAACGCATGTCAAGACTCTGCCTGACTAAGTTCGTTGGGGTTCGATCTCGTGACGTAGGGATATGGTTGAATTAGGGTTACTATACTTAACACGAGTGTAGTATATATATATTGTAAAATAGCTCGTGAGTTATACCCAAGATTTATACCAGGAGGCTTTCTAGTTGAATCCTAAAGTTACAAGATTAGTCCATTCTCTTTCCTCACAGTTTTATCACCTTTTTGTGATACAGTTATATTTAAAAATGTTTTCCAAAATCTTAAATATTTATCAGTTATACTTACAGTAATTAAATTTATGTAATCTGCAATAACTGCCGGTATGAGAGGTTTTATACATTATTTGACCCTCGTTACTATTGGCCAAAACAATTAGCCAATAGTAGCATGACCACAAGCACGGGGGAAGTTGTGCCCCAGTAGCCATAGCCTATAACTAATATTATTTTAACATTAATAAATTTAATGTATGATTGAAATAAATCTAAATGGTGTGTATATAAAATAGAGTTTTGTTAATCATTATTAAAATATATATTAAAGAAAATATATTTAATAAACCTAAATTACTATTTACATTATAAAATAATGTTTAGTCCATAAATGTATACCATAATAGAATAGTCACATATAATATATTCTACTATACTAAGATTATATTTTTAATCTTAGTCACGTTAATATATTAAATAATAATATTACAATTATTTAATTAATATATTATATTTGATAAAGTTATAGCTATTAATTTAACAGAAAATGATATCTTTAATGATATCTTTCATTTTCTGGGCTAATTGGATTTGTGCCATAGAAAATATATTTGAAAAGGTAATATCATGGGACACTACTAAGTTCGGAGTCATTAGTTGAGAGAATGATCAACAGTGACATGAACAAAAGCACTAGTTGAGAGAATGATCAACAGTGTTATGACCAGATTCACTAGTTGAAAGAATGATCAACAGTGATATGACCAGAGTTACTAGTTGAGAGAATGATCAACAGTGACATGACCAAAGGCACTAGTTGAGAGAATGATCAATAGTGTTACGACCAGAGTCACTAGTTTAAAGAATGATCAACAGTGTTATGACCAGAGTCACTAGTTGAAAGAATGATCAACAGTGATATGACAAAAGTCACTAGTTGAAAGAATGATCAACAGTGATTTGACCACCGTCACGGGAATCGCCTAGTGACCGATATCATTGAATCCTAATAAGATATATTTTATATTTATTACTTGATAAACTTCACTATTGGACGAAAGTTAGCCAATGAGTGATATGACCACTGTCACATCGGAACTGCCACCATGTGACAAATACTGATTGAGTTGGGTAAATATAAACAAATATAAAAACCCGTAATGCTGTAAGGTATAACAATATATTTTATAAAAATGGAATGAACTCGCCAGTATTTATTACTGATAAAATGTTTTGAAAACATGTTTCAGGAGGTAATTGGCTGTAAAGATAATAGAAGCCAGCTATGGGGCACTGAAGGCTTAAATAAAGTGGCTATAAACATCTGAATAAAAGAAGAAAATTATGTTTTATTTATTTGGGTTTATCCCCATAAAAACAATTGAATTAAATATGGTTTTAAGCCCATTTGTTTAATATTAAAAGTTTGGTGTTTTACAAACTCTGAAATTATTTCCTAACTACGATCCTGATGAAAATTTTTCCGCTGCGTAATTAATAAACACCGATACCATCTGACTGGTTCACGGCTCCCGCTCCCAGGGTGGGGTCGGGGGCTGTGACAGAAGGGAGAAGATGTTTTGGCGGTTGTTGCAATGGCTAAAGCCCCGTCAGATGGTAACCTCCTTAAAGGTACAAATCTTATGTTTTACTATTTTTTAAAGTTTAAAGTTTTTAGGAGACTATGGTTTTAAGTTTGGTTTATGTGATTGAACGGTTCGAGGGTTGTAATACACAAGTTTGTTGTAATAAGAACACTTGATGAACATTGTTGTTACTCAAGCGATTTTGGCAAAACGGATGGCCGAGAGAGTATTATAACAGCGATACGTGCTGGACACCATGGTGTTGTAGTATCTGCTGTGCGCATAGCCAAGTATACATTGGAACCAAAGATATGTTGCAAAAAGGCTCAAATGTGCAACTCATGCACTTGCTTGGAGCTCAGGTACTTTCGTTTTTTTGTCACAAATTAGTATTTATCAAAATTTAAGTGTATATGAAGATGTTTTATTTGAAAGTAGATGGCAATTATGAATCTCCCGTACTTTAATTGACCTTGCATTATTGTGAAGCTCACTGACCTTGGATTTTTATCATCTTAGGAGTGCCTTAGATTCTTGAAGGAAGTCGAAGAGAACTCCAGTCAAATTTGGAATATATACAAGGAGACGGGCATACTAGAATGGATCTAGAACTTTTGAACTAAGTCAACCTAGGTATGAAGTGTTACGTTTTGAGAAAAAAGTCAAACTACCATGACTAGACGCCCAAGAAAGCCAAGGGCAGACGGTTTGGAATTGCCTGTTATATACATGAACCTGCTGTTATTGAAAGAAAGAAGGTGTGTGTATGTATGTATGTGTATATATATATATATATATATATATATATATATATATATATATATATAGAGAGAGAGAGAGAGAGAGAGGAACAGGATCAGGAGAAAACACTTGAAAGTGTGAGAATGGTGAGAACAATTTTTAGCCACAAGATCTTAGTGGTTAGTGGTTGAGATTGATGCGGTGACACTTTTATAAATACTAGGGGCATTGGAACTACCAGGAGGGGTAAAATAGGAAGATCCAAACAAGGGTGCACATGCTAATCACATGTCATTTCCCCGATCATATTTAAACGCCAATAACTTTTTTATACGCGATTATTTTTTCAAAAAAATCACACCATAAATTCAGCGTTTTTTTATCTTTCCAACGAGTATACTATTGATATACTTTTCGAAAAAAATGAACTGGGACTTATGGCGTTTTTTAGAACTGAGTGTTTTATGGCGTTTTAGACTAGGTATTTTCATGGTGTTTTTCTGAAGTAGGTGTTTTTCTAGCGTTTTAACTAGGTATTTTCATGGTGTTTTTCTGAACTGGGTGTTTTATGGCGTTTTCAACTGAGTTTTTCATGGCGTTATGGCGTTTTTCTGAACTGGATGTTTTATGGCGTTTTTAACTGGGTATTTTCATGGCGTTTTTCTGAACTGGGTGTTTTATGGCATTTTCAACCGGGTATTTTGGGTGTTTTATGGCGTTTTCAACTGGAGTATTTTCATGGCGTTTTTCTGAATTAGGTGTTTTTATGGCGTTTTATTTGAACACCCAGTTCATGTGAGTGGGTTTTTTTTGACAATATTACCCCTTAGTGTAATCTAGCATCAATGCCACATGTCAACACCAAAATCGTTCTCACCGTTCTCACACTTTTCACCGTTTTCCCTAAATCCTGACCCTATATATCAACGTAAAGTTTTATGTTCGGTTTAGCATGAAGTTTTACTTTACTTGTTTCTTGATAGTCCAGCACATTGAAAGTCTTTGACGCCCCTTCAAAGAAAAGAAGACTTTCACATCAATCGACATCACCACCTGCTCAAACACGGTGTATTAAAGGTGAAGAAGCTATGTTGCTTGGTCCTCAAACTTCCTCTATTAATCATGAAGATTCTGATCAGCGGTGTTGGTCAAGTTCATTATCAAAGAGCAAGAAAACAAAATCCAAAACTCGGCTTATAAACACTAAGATGAAGAAGAAAAAGAAAGAGGGTTTAAAACTGGATGACTTTTCGGGTATTGAACTTTCCGTTGATGTTGCATGCAGTAGCTTGATTCATGGAACTGCAAATCATGTTTAGGATTTCTCTATGTCAAAAGAACACACAACACCAGAGGTTTAAACATGTAGCGTTGATAAAAAAAAGAAGCTATTGTATCACCAGGATCAAATTATTCAACAATTCAACGAAATGTTCATGATAATGGGAAAGAAGTTATGGAGAAAAAGGTTGCTGCTTCCAAAGAGTTAAGGTTACATTGGGACTTGAACACTGAAATGGATGAGTGGAAGGATCCTTGTGATGATTTGTTGATTAAACATGTGAAGCATGATGAGGCTTTTATCTCCGTTGTTCGAGTCATTTATAGTTGTAATGTTGATTCTTGTAAAAAAAACATATGAATTAGTTGAAGGTTTGGAGGTGACCGGCATGTTAAGACATCAGATGGCGAGAGTCTGCAAGTAAATATTGTTTGGAACAGTGTTTTCATGATTAAATATTTTTTATGGTTAGATATGCAGAACTTGATACTTTGGAGGTTGAGGTGGGGCAGGAAACAGAGGTTGAGGGGGGTAACATCATATCTTCAACCTAGTATTATGCTTAGTTTGCTTGAAGAACTTAACTTGCTTTTAGTTCCATAACGGTGTCACTCGGCAGAGTTAACAATCAGGTGAGTCTGAAATATATACACTTAAATGAAGCTCCTTTAAATTTGGGAATTGTACTCTCAACATTAATAATATATTTGGAATAGATATACAAAGTGTTCATGTTGTACATAGGATACTTATATGTCAACATGTACTTTTCTTTCTATTTCCCAAATTTCATAGTTCTTTATGTGCTCAGAAATTACACTTGATCTTTATGTGTTCAGAAGTTACACTTCTTTATGTGTTTCAGAAGTTAACGAAGTATGGAAGACCAATGGGGATATAGGTAAATAATTTGGTAAAAGAAATGTTGAAATTAATAGACATCTTACGTGTAAAGTGGGTGCGGGTAGCGACACTATCTTCTGGATTAATTCGTGGGTGGAAGGGGAACCACTAAGAGATAGATTTCCTTCTATGTATAGGTTGGCATGAAACAAAAGGGCAATAGTTAGTGACTGTTATAAGATGTGCCAATGTATTAGAATATGGGATTGGGTTGGTCGAGTATGCTGAGTAATGATCAAGAAAAATTGGAACCATAAATTATGTTTAATAACCTGACACACCAACATATCACAAAAGGCATGGATATTTGGAGTTGAAATGATGACACGGATTCAGAATCCTTTGTTCAGGTAGTTAGGCACCAACTCGCGAGGAAGATAGATCGAAAAAGTCCCGACAATTGACTTCTATTGGAACAAACTAGTGACACCAAAGTGTAACTTACTTGCATTGGAAGGCGGGGGAAGGAACACTACCAGAAAAATGGGCAATTCTGACCAAAATTTGCTACTGAAAAAAAATGGTAGCAAATTTAATGATTGACTTGCCACAAAAATGCAAATACGTGTATTTAGTATGATAAGGTAGCAAAATGGTAGGAAATTTTGCTACTATTTACTTTCGGTAGCAATTTTGTGGAAAATATCAAATAATTTTAATAACTATTATAAAAACGTCTCTAAATCATCCTGTATTTTTTAATTGCGACCATATTACCAGTGGCAACATGAAAATTTAATTAGGCGGGATAATTTTTTAATGGATCCGCGCGTTTCAAAAATTGATTAATTAGGGTTTTAATGAAGGAAATCCTCTACCAAAATTCTAAATTGTTCCCCCTCCGCTCCCTTAAGTCTGATTTGATTGAAGAACTCAGCCTCGTACAAAACAAACACAAGCAATTTCACCTTTCAGGTAATCTTTTCGGTTGCCTTTTATTTACTTTTTTTATTTCGATTTGTGAAATTGAAGCTGGAATCATGAGTTTTATTCATTTGATGAATTGAAATTGTGTGTTTGTATATCAGAATTAGATCTTGGTATTTTGAGTTCACCTTCTCCTTCATCTTAGGGTTTTTATTTGTGTTAATTTGCATTTCTTAAGCAAATGGATGCTCTTGATTGTATCTGGGAATCAGATCTTGGTATCATATTGATATTTGATTGTACATGTTTGGGTTTTATGTTTCTTTTTGCTAGATGTGGTGCAATAAAGCTAAATTGTGAATGTCTAAACAGGCATCCTCCATAATCATTGTACATACTTTCTTCTCAAATCCGATTATTAGGGTTTAATTTACGGTTGTTGATTTAAGGTTAGTGTATGATTCTTGTCTAGTTGTATTCAAGCCCTAAGATGTAGATGTTAGTAAAATTAAAATAAGTATGCTATTATTTTCTTAGAATTTTTTAAAATAACAACCTGCATTTGCATATCTTCAAAATTGTTACGTTTCTAATTCACATATAGTTCGAAGCGATAAAACTTCAAACCCTAAGTGAAGGTCTCAGGTGACTTGGCCATGTTTTCCCTTTTCTGTTTGTATTCAAGCCCTAGGTTAAGGTTTGAATACTGGGACTCGTTCTTGATCCGATAGTGCTGTAAGTTTTCGTTTCTTCTGGCTAGCTAGAGGTAATGTAAGATCTACGTCTCATCTCTTCTGTTACAACAATTAAAAGCATTTCTTATAATAAAAGTGTGGTATATGGTATAAACCATATCATTATCTGCCAAAGATTTAAACTCATGAAATTACCTTCTATTAAGCATGCTTTGCCATCATCTTTAATAGCCAACTTACATGACTCATACGTAATTATATATGTGTTCATTAATAATCTTTGCATGACCGACCTAATAATATGAAGGTATTTTTTTAATAACATAACCGACTTAGGAGGAAGACCCAAACTTTCTTCATGACTCAATCAAAACCTAAACAAACACATGTTTTTATGACTTCTTGAAGGACTCAGTAATGACTGAATGTGACCCATCGAAAGAAAACGGTTAGCTTCACAACCCGTACCCGTCGACCCGACTTTAACGGTCTTGTTGGTTACCCTTACTTTTAACTTTGAGGCTTTTTATTGGTGCAAACAAATTCGGTTACCCGAAATAGAAGTTGGATTAATGTTGGTTACCTTTTTATGCTATTAAACCATTTCTTTATCGTAATTCCAACGGAATCACATAAATTAGTAATTTGGTCACCAAGATTAAAAAGTAATTTGATCAATTCAACCAACTTGACCCGTTATCATATTTCTTTAGGTCTGACCTCTTGAATCTTTTCATTGGTTGTTTTCTAGATTGAAAAGTTGAACTTGGTTTAAAGGAGCTCGTTAAGGAAAAGAATGAAGAAAAAGAAAGGTTTATTGCGAGGTTGGTGGCCGAAAACGAAAAAGATAAGGTGGATAAAGATGATATGCTCGAAAGGATGTCACAGATCGACACTTTGTTAACAACTACGGTTTGAAAATAGGCTATAAATACTTGGTTTTGAATGTTTGGATGTTTATTATGTTAGGATAATTTCGGTTATTTGAATTTTTAGTTGGTATTTTTATTAGAATGTTTTAACCCATATTGAAACAAAGATGTGTTATATAATTTTGGGATTTTGTATTTTTATTGGTGTGTTTTATAAGATTTTGTAATTTTATTGATATATAATCTTAATGAAAAAATGGTAGCACATATTCTATGTGGTTGCTAATTGGTCGCAAATATTCACTACAAGCGGTCACTAAATGGTAGCAAAATTTTAATGCAAGGTCACTAAAACGGTGGCAATAATGGTAGCAAATATTTAATGTAAGCGGTCTCTAAATGGTGGCAATAATAGTAGCAAAACAGTGGCAATAATAGTAGCAAAACGGTGGCAATAAAACGGTGACAACTCGGTAGCAAACAAGGAGCGGTCACAAATATTTTTGACCATTTTTGTGGTGACAAAAATCCGGTAGCAAAAACAAAAATGGTCGCTAATTGGTGTCAATAAGGAAATTGACACGAGTGTTTTTGTCAACGCATTTTCAGTTGCAAAACGGTGGCAAGAGGGCAATTGTGACCATTTTGCCACCAAAAGTGCGGTCACAAAAACCCTGTTTTCTAGTAGTGGAAAGATACCGACCGCAACAATATTAAGTCTGAGAGGGATCAACTTACAAACGATGATGTACAAGATGTGTGATGCAGCAGCGGAGTCCTCTAATCATGGCTTGGTAAACTGCCTGTTTGCAAGCACGATTTGGAACTAAGTAGCTAGGTGGTTGAACTTTTTAGCAAGGTATAAAGTAGATTTGGTAAAGGAGACATTGCAAATAGGGAGGGTCGTGATAGGGATGGAAAAAAATACCCGAACCCGAAGGGTATGCCCAAACCGGACACAAATGGAATTTGAATGATTTGTTATGTGTTTCTTCCAATGTACGTGTTTTTACGCGATATTAAATTTCAAGAAAAATATTTTGTTTTCTTTTTTGAAACCGCGTTTAACACAGACATTAGCCTAGTCACTCATAAAAGACAATTACTATCATTAATCAAATTTTAATATTTTAACAAACATAATTTAGAACTTGGTGATATTTTGAGACGTGAATAGAAGTTTTTAAAGACCATTGAGGCTTTGGCCTAGTGGTAGAGAGAAAACCCTCTAGGTGATAGATAGGAGAAGTTTATGAGTTCAATACTCGGGGTGTAAGATTTAGCCCTTCAAAAAAAAAAAAAAAATAGAAGTGTTTAAAGAAAAAATAAGAAGTTTATTCAATAATTTTTTATTAAAATGTAAAATTTTATTGATTATATAGTGTCCACTCAATACTAATATATTATTATCGGTAATGCAAATATATTATTCAAAACTGATAAGTTAGGTGAGAAATTATAATTGTCCATAACTAAATTTATATTGATTACCTAAAATATATATTCTTTTAATATCATTATCTAATAGGAGAGGGTGACGAGAAAACACAAGTTGTAATCGACTATAATCATGTCATTGTCTCCTATTGTTTTATTTATTAGGTAGTATATATAGATATATAGATTTGAATTAAGCTTTAACATATAAGGCCCCCAACCCAAACGGATTCAACTTCTCCTTTATCAAATGTTTTTGGAACCAGCTTAAGGATGATTTTCTAAGTATTCTTTCTCAGTTTCCAACTCAGTGAGTCGTAAATAGGGGTTCTGGATCTTCATTTATCACTTTGATTCCAAAGCACTCGAATCTCACCTCTCGTAATAACTTCTAACCCATCAGCCTTATTTATTGTATTTTTTTTTTTTTTTTGAAAATTAACTTTCATTCAACAAAACGCAAGCACGGACCTCAAGGCAAGGGCCGGCTGCACAACACCGATTACAACATATACAACGGGGACCGACGCCACTCCTTCCAAACTATACTATTACATTTGCTTCTATTTTTTAGCCATAAAAATGACATCGACTTGATTCTAGCTATAATATCCGAAACGCTAAGTTTGTTCCCCTTAAACACCAACTCATTCCTAGCAACCCACAAACTCCAAATAGTGACTAAAATTATACCGTGCACAATTCTTTTCCGCATCTTGTCACCGTTAACCGTCTTGAAAACCTCCGGTAAATCCTTGACCTCAAAAGCGAAAATAGGAGCAATCCTAATCCAGCCGCTTATACCGTCCCAAACATTTGTAGAGATGATGCAATCCGAAAACAAATGCAGACTAGTTTCATCAAGAGTATCACAGAAAGGGCATTTGGTATCCGTTAAATCTACATTTCTCTTTACCAATTCAACCTTGGTGGGGAGCCTATTCAGCTCCGCTCTCCAAACCATAATATGGCACTTACTCGGCACCCACGGGACCCATTTAAGAATGTTGATGCACTTTGTGTGGACGCGACTCGGCTCGGTTCGACTCGGCCTTGAAGACTTGAAGACACGAAGATCGAGACAAAGCTACAGCCAAGGGGGAGTTTGTTGGTGCACTTGTGTCTGTACTTTGTCTGTATTTCGTCATGATTCAAAACGATGTCTTTAATGTAAGGTTGATGTAAGTTTGACCAAGTCAACCATCCTCCTGGTTTGACTTGACCAAACACTTAGAAAAATGTTGTAAGCTGGTTGTGTCGAAGGATGTGTCATCGAAGGATTGTTTTATATCCTTCGATGATGAGCTCGAAAGATGGACCTCGATAGATGAGTTCGAAACATAACCTTCGATGGATGAACTCGAAGGATAGACCACGAAGGATATCATCCTTCGTGGTGTATGTGATCTTTCGATGGGTTTTCTGGTCGACAGATGATCTTTCGATCACTCTGTCTGATCCTTCGACCAGACCTGCTGTGTCGGGTATATATACCCATGTAGTGTGTTGTGTAAAGCATGAGACAAGTTAGACAAGAGAGATAGAAACTGTGAGAGCATTCTGTTGAGAGCACACACACACACTTTGAGAGTTTATAGAATACTTCTGTAAACATTGAGCTTGTAACCGGACCCTTCATTCGTATTAATACAAGTGGTGTTAATCGGTGAATCTTGCGTGTTGTGTTTGTGCTTGTTCTCGTATAAAGTCTCGGTTGCATGCTAGCTTGGATTCCGCACTCGCTAGTGTGTTTGATATAACAAGGATAAGGTTTTATCTCATCCTCGAGAGGGACCTACAAATGCAGCCTTGATTTTTAAACTCTAGTAGCACTGTAAGTGCTTTTACACCTAAATGGCCGCTGGAGTACTATTTAAGTTTTTTTATCTCTATGCTTTGCTTTCCATACTCCACAGTTATATCTTTGATAGGCATTTATGGGCCAAGATATATCCTTGAGTTGTTTATAATTTACTGTTCTTGCATAATGCATTGCATGTTGGATGTTTTTTTTTTATGTTTGTTCTACTTTAAATAACATTATATTATAATGCATTGCATGTTTTGTGTATTTTTATTATGGTTCTACTTTAAATAATATTTGATTGATTATAGCATTTAAATTACATGTCTTGGGTGTCTAAACGAAATCTATGATTAATGAAATCTAAGCTTATAAACTTTATAAATAAAACATGGAAACTTAAATACTTACAAATAGGACTGACTTTGATTAACAATAGGACACTGCTTTTAACATGTAGAGCTTAAGTAATATTGATGCAAGAAAGTAAAACATGTTTATAATCTAGCTGTTAACTTTAAACAAATTTTGTAGCTGACCCATATATTTTTTATATTTAAAGCTTTCCAATAAAATTGTTGGTATTACAACTTAAACATTATAAACAATCTGTTATGCTTTAGACATTTGTTTTTATTACATGATGATGTTTTTTTCTAGGTAGTATATAAACTTATACTTGTCTTTACATTATATACTCATTATTATATGTTATTTGATGTTACTTTTATTGTTTTTTTTTATCATTACTAAAACACATAATACAGTTCAAGTTATAGGTTTAACAATTGTACTTTCCATTAAATACTTGATAATTTAAATAGCAACTGATTACACCAAAAAAATATGTTAGGCAAATTTGCAAATAAGTAAGTTGGTTCTATTTTAAATAGAAAAAAAATTGCTAACACCGATTTAGAGTTTAAAATAAAACAATTCATAAGCCCATGAGAAAGTTGTATTACAAAACTTACCTTGGAACTCCACTCTATCCAATGATTTTGACACTATCAGCAGCATTCCAATATTGTTTCAAAAATTAACAAATCAAAACAACACATTACTGATATTTGTTAGATACATATTTTATTGATTAGTGTGTACCTTGTTGGATTTGTGTGGACTGTGATCAATGCTCTTAATCATCAGGTATTTGTACCTACCAATTCCAAATCGTAGTTAATGGTAACAAAACACTACCACTACTAAAGAAAAGTACAATAAACGGTTAAATCTTCACTTGCAGTCCATTTGTTTCATCAGGTTTGTTGCTATTTCATCACAACTGCTGACTACATAAGATAAAAATTGATTAGAGAAGGTTAATTGCACATTCATATTGTTAGAATGTACCTTGTCGGATTCGAATTGACTGTGGTCGATGATCTTAACACTGTCAATAGGTATCTGTACATACAATTCATAATTCATGTTAACTAAATGCCAATACTAAGGAAACTCTGATATAAAGTTCAACCTTCACTTGCAGGTATTTTTTCCATCAGTTTTTTGATCAATCATAACAGGTAACTACAGAAAGAAGATACTAATTAGAGGTGTAGGCTGTAAAACAACACATAATTGATGTGATAATTTGTATGCACCTTGTCAGTGGATCGGATGCTCTTGCTCCATACGATCATAAAGGAAATTTAAAATGAACTTCACCCATGATCCTCGTTATATAGGGAAACAAATAAACTGCAAATAACTGACAACATGTTTTTAGCTACACGTTTTTTGTAAACTGCAAGTAACTGACAACATGTTTTTAGCTACACGTTTTTGTAAACTGCAATTTATCACTGATGGGCTGCGATTATTGCGCTCACTACACAAATTATTTCGATAACTGCATCTAAGTGGGAGAGATATTGTGGAACTGCTGCTAACTGCTGTATTTTCGGTTATTTTTTTGAGTTTACACGGCTGAGATTTAATCTCAGCAAGATCTAACGGTGGAGATGGATTTGGGAGGTGGTTAGACTTAATGGGTTCCATATATATATATATATATATAATTTCTCAAAAAACTTATCAGTTTTGAATAATATATTTGCATTACTTATAATTTTTATATATCCTATTTCAATTATGGTAGTTATTAGTATTGAGTGGACACTGTATAATCGATGAAATTAATTTTTTAATAAAAATTTCTAAATAAACTTTTTTTTTCCTTAAAAACTTCAAAGTTAACTTTTGTTTTGCTTCCTGTAGTTTGGTCATTTTAATGGTTTTGCTCCAATAGTTTAAAAATAGTCATTTTCCTCCCTGATCTTTCGAGTTTGTCGCCAGTTTGCTCCCTGGCTCTAACTCAGTTAAAACGTTCAATTAAAAGTAGGGGTATTTCGGTAGTTTACTCCCTGGCTCTAACTCAATTAAAACATTTAGTTAAAAGGCGCGGTAGTCGTGGTCGGCGGGTGGTAGTTGCAGGTGGTGGTGGATGGTTGTGGATGGTGGTGGGCCGGTGGCCGGTAGAAAGAGTGGTTGAAAAGATAGGGGATCAGAAAAGAATTACTTATATACATGTAAATAAACAAGTTATAGGTTTATTTAGGTGAAAAGACTTATATGTCCTTGTTTTTATCTATAAAATTACCAAAATACCCTTCTAGTTAATGGATTTTTGGATGGAGTTAGATGCGGGAAGTAAAATGACGATAAGTTAGAAAATCAGGAAGGAAAATGACTATTTTTAAACTATTGGGGCAAAACCGTTAAAATGACCAAATCATAGGGAGCAAAATGAAAGTTAACTCAAAACTTCTATTCAAGTCTTCAAATATCACCATGTTCAAAATTATGCTGGTTAAAATATTTAAAAAATAATGAGTAAACTGCCATTTTGGTCCCTGAGGTTTGGTCACTTTTGCCACTTTAGTCCAAAACTCAAATCTTTTGCATCTGGGTCCCTGTGGTTTCAGTTTTATTGTCATTTTGGTCCAAAAAAGAAATCAGGTCAATTTATCTTATAAAATCCTGTAATTTTTTCATTTTCCTCAGGGGCAAATCAGGTCATATTTGTCTTATAAAATATGGTATTTATTTATAAAAAAAATGATCATTTTGCCCCTGCGGAAAATGACAAAATAGCAGGATTTTATAAGAAAAATATGACCTGATTTCATTTTTGGACCAAAATGGCAATAAAACTGAAACCACAGGGACCCAGATGCAAAAAGTTTGAGTTTTGGACTAAAGTGGCAAAAGTGACCAAATCACATGGACCAAAATGGCAGTTTACTCAAAAATAATTAATGACAGTAATTGTCTTTTATGAGTGAATTCTAAATTTATTCCAATATTTAATATGGTTGGGTGGTTTAAATGGTAAATAGAAAAACTAATATGACAAATAATAAAAAATAGGTGGTATTTGATAAGAAGTAATAGGCAAATTCAATTGTAAATGTTGGAAGCAGTCTTCCTTTTATCATTCCATACAATAATATACATTTATGTGTAACTGACAAAACGGTTATGGTGGGAGTAATGTATATGAGTATATCTGATTTTATAACACTCCCCCTCAGATATACATTACTATTCATTATACACAAATTAACAACATACATCAGGATGATGTTAAATCGGTACTTCAGGACCTATGAGATAAACTGATACTGCTGGACCGGTTGTGCTGCCTCGTTAAAAACCTTACTAAGAAAACCCAATGGGACAAAACTTAGTCAAGGAAAAGAGTACAACGTGTATAATGCTCCCCCTCAATTCAACTAACGTCTTTCAATCTTCGAAGCCCGATCCTTTGCGATAAATACTCAAAACTGCTTCTAGGTAGTGATTTTGTGAAAAGGTCAGCTAAATTTTCATTTGACTTGATCTGGCGAACATCAATTTCCCCTTCTTTCTACAAGTCATATGTTGAGAAGAACTTTGGCGAGATGTGCTTTGTTCGATCACCTTTGATGTAGCCTTCTCTGATCTGAGCTATGCAAGCAGCATTGTCTTCATAAATAATCGTCGGGTCTTTCTTGATTTATTCTAGTCCGCATGCTTCTTGTATATGATTAATCATTGATCTCAACCACACGCATTCTCGGCCAGCATCATACAATGCTATCAATTCGGCATGATTTGATGATGTTGCTGTAAGTGTTTGCTTAGTCGACTTCCAAGAAATTGTTGTGCCACCGTATGTGAATACATAACCTGTCTGAGATTTTGCTTTGTGAGGATCTGATAGATATCCGGCATCAGTATACCCAACCAGCTGGGACTTTTGATCTTTCTGATAGAAAAGTCCTACGTCTTGTGTCCCACAAATATACCGGAATATATGTTTTACACCATTCCAGTGTCTACGTGTTGGATTCGAATTGTATCTCGCTAATACATGAACTGCAAATGCAATGTCAGGTCTTGTGTTATTTGCGAGGTACATAAGGGCACCGATGGCGCTTAAGTACGGTACTTCCGGACCAAGTACTTCTTCCCCTTTTTCTTGAGGGCGATAAGGACCCTTGTGTGGATCTAGCGGTCGGACAACCATAGGTACGCCAAACGGATGTGCTTTATCCATATTGACACGAACTAACATCTTCTGGATGTAGTTTGATTGATGGACAAATGTGCCATTGCACAGATACTCAAATTGTAGTCCAATGCATAATTTTGTCATACCAAGACCTTTCATTTCAAATTCCTTCTTTAACAACTGAGCAGCTTTCTCTATCTCTTCAAGAGATCTGATGATGTTGATATCATCAACATAGACTGCTATTATAGTGAAATTTAAGAATGATCTTTTGTTGGATCTGAGTTTGTTTCTGATTGTATTTTGTGTTTGTAATTAAAATGAGAATGGATGAGTGTGCAGCGGAATTATGGTGAAAACAAACTTTGCATACAATCAAACGAGAGTAATACTTTGATCAAACATCTTTACACAATGAATCAGAAGATTGAATTTATTTCAATAACGATTACAATGATTGATGAATGAATGCAAACTCCCCCTCAGCCAGAGCTCAGTAGTTTGTTCGTGCAAAGAAGACAATGATGCAAAAGAGCTAATAGAACAGTACAAAGTACTGATCTATTTATAGGCACTTGCAAACCACTGAGCATCTTAGCTGACGTCACCATGAAAGTGACATCTAACCTCCTAACAAACTCTAACCTCTGATCTATACAAACACTGCTATGATTACTACTGCTATTACATTACTTTACAAGACAGACTATAGATCAGCTGCTGCAACTTTCCACTGTTGTGAACCCAGCAGTACTTGTCCGGATCAACAGTGTTTGACTCAAGGCAGTAGATAGAATCAGCAGGGCTTTAGTCTTCCATCAGGTCTTTACTTGAGCAGCAGTTGTAGGTCAGCACTTTGTAAGATCAGCAGATAGGAGGTCAGCAGATATGAAAATCACTTTCAAGGGGAGAGATTTGTATGTAAACATCTACTTATTCTGGGTCCACTGCTCTGATCCAGTTTTGACTTTAATTGTCTGTTCCTCTGGTAGGGTTCAATCCCAACAATCTCCCCCTGGAACAGATAATGCCAAAACTCTTCATTATTGTGGAAATCTTTATTGCCTCATCAACAGTTCCCTTATCTGGCCTTTAAATTGTAATTCAAAGTCTAGGGCATCTGTATCTTCATCATCCCTGCTAAGTGGAAGATCAAGGAGATCCTGCAAATCTTCAAGACTCAGGCCAAGAGCTTGTTCCCTTGATATTTTCTGCACTTCTCCACCAGACCTGAGCAAAGTCAATACGCAGGTCTGTTTGTCAGTTTCCCACTTTTGTATTTTTGAGCCTGGTGGGTTTCTTGGGAGATGTTTATTTGCAGAGGTATTTGGTGAGGCTGGCCTATTCATCACTGGCTGAGCAGCACTTGCAGATTGTTCCAATTCAAGATCTTCTTTAATCATTACTTTCATGCCTGCTTTTACAACAGCATCTCCAGCTAATAGGTCTTGAATTGTTTCAGTACTCAGCTGGTTTTTGCTCCTTCTTTTGTAGATGGCAGCACCAGCTGGAGCAGTGGCTTTCCTGATTTGCAGCTTTGTTTGTCTTTTTGAAACCTCTGCTTCAGGATAGTCAGGCTTTTGAGGAACATTTGGATCTTTCTTTCTTAGTTCCTCCAACCTTTTGTAGGTGATCCTGACCACATCTTCTTTCCATCTAGCAACTTGTCTTTTGTTTCCATATTCAGCAGCAACCAGTTCTTCTTTCATTCTTTTCAGTTCTACCTGTTTGTCAGGTACATTCTTTCTAAACTTTTCCCAGTCAGGAGGAGTGTGAGTGACTTTCCTTTTTATCATGTCTTGAATTCTTGCTGCTTCATTTTCAAGCTCAGGAACAGTCCACTCTTTGTACATGTATTTCTCTCCTTTGTACTTTTTGTGAGCCATGATGCTTTCAATGTAGTCTTTCTTCAAAGTTTCAGCTGCTCTTTCTGAAATTTGTTGACTGACATTTTTTGCAAATTGTTCTAGGGATCTGACCTGGGTGAGCAGATATTGATAGGTTCTTGAAATTTCTTTGTCAGATTTCCCTTGTGTGTTTCTTTTTGAGATATCCTCTGCTTGCTTGGCCTTGATATCCAAATATTCATCAACATTTTTAGGCCAGGGATATCCTTTTATTGATGGCAAACTCCTTTTGGCAGGGTCATCCTCATAGTAAAAAGATTTTATTTCTTCTCTAACAGCTGCTAGTTCAAGAGGAAATTGAACACCTGCAGGAGGTAAGGGCTTGTACATTTGAACTGAAGAAAGAGGAACAGGTTTTGGTATTGTGACAAGAGCTGAAGATTTTGAAGATGTTTGTGGTGGTGAATTGTCATCATCTTTGAGAATTAGCCTTCTCTTCTTTGTTTGAGGAGGGGCTGATGATGTTTTGGATGGAACAGTGGTGGTGGATGTAGTGGCAGTGGTTTGTGATTGACTAACAGTTGTTGAAACAACTGGTGTTCCAACCACTGTTGTCATTACAGCAGATGTTTTAATAACTACTGTCTTCTGCTTTTTGGCAGGAGGTGATTTTGTTTTTGGTGGTAATGGTGGTAAGGCAGTGGATTTGGTGTGTGTTGAAGTGGTGTGTGTTGAAGTGGGAGCAGATGTTGAAACTACTGAAGTACCGACTGTAGTTGATACAACAGGAGTTACAACAGCTGTTTTAGGTGGTGGTTTTGGAGCCGACTTTGAACGTCTGGCTGGAATGGATTTGGGTAGCCTTACTCTTCTTGTAGGCTTCTTCTTTTCATCAACAAGATTTTCATCATCTTGTGACCCTGAAGTACCCTGATCCGTATAATCCACCCTGGCTTTCCTTTTGGCCTCTCTATCCCTTTTTACACTTGCAACTGCTTCTGCCAGTGCATTTGTGGTCACATCAATTTTCTTGCCACCATCTGGCAAAGGGATTTGTTTGGTCATGTTTGCATTTTCTGGTTCAATGTAGAGACCATCCTCTATTCCCTTCTTTTTCCACTCCTTAATTTTCTCCCCCTTTTTGGCATTATCTGGGGGAAGTTGATACATGAAGCGAACTTTTGGAGGAGCAGTGCCAGTGGTGTGCAGGATCTGAGTTTTGAGAGCCTTTAGATCAGCCTGAGTGTTCTTGAACCGTGACTCCATTGCATTTCTCAGTTGTTGGGCATGTTTTTCATGTTGCTGATCTGCTAATTTTGCTTGTTGATGGAGAAAAGGTTGAAACAAATTCCAGAGCTCATTTGTAACAGGTGCTTTTTATGGAGCAGGTGCTTGAGATGGAACAACAGTTGATTGTACCTTTTGTGCTTGTAACACCTGTTGTAGCATAACTCTGAGTTCTGCAACAGAGTTATCAAGCTTTTCAATTCGATTCGTCAATTTCTGGTACTTTAAACCATCACCCAAGTTAATGGGATCATCTGATTTCCCACTAGCGGTGGTTTTATCAGTAGTTGATGTAGGGAGTGTACTCCAAACTTTAACCACTGATGCCCCTTTTTCTTGGTACTGGGGTCTTCTTCCTTCAACACTTGACAACCTTTTGATGTTGCCAGTAGGATAGATAAATCCACTGGTGGTTGGCAGAGGTGCTATGTAAGGAATTGCCTCCAAGGAAGTCTTATTAATGTAACCAATGTCCAACTGTAAACCAGTGGGTTCAACAGTTGTAGTGGCTGCTTCACTTGGACTACCACCAAGAGTTACTTGTAACTCAAGGGGTGTAACCTCCTCAGGTTGTGTTGGTGGGTTAGCAAAGATTGATTCATCAGACCCAGTCAGTTGTTGAGGTGTATTCTCATTGATAGGTGATTGAGAAGGACTGGTTAGTGCCTGGTTCAAATCAATTGCATCCAACAACAATTTAGTTGGTGGGGGAATTGTGGATGTCATGGGTGGCGTAGAAAGTGGATTTGCCCCGGGTATTGAGCTGTGGATGATAGAAACAAGTGTTTCCAGAGCATCATGATGTGGAGACCCTATTTGTACAACCTGTTCTTTTTGTGAAGAAGCAGGAGGAGTTTCGGTTATGGGTTGAGATATTTGTACCAACTGCTGTGAGGAAGAAGCAGCAGTGGTTTCTTGTGACTTTTGTGTTGTCACAGGCATTTGCTCTGGTATCTCATCCTCCAGAGTTGCCCTTTTGATTGGTTTGGGGGGTTTTTGATTTTTCTTTTTGTGTGGCTTTTTGTGGATTGTAGGTGTGGGTTTCAAAACAGTTGGTCTGCTGCTTTGATCACCTTGAGCAGTGGGCTCAGCAGCAGATACCTGAGGAGCAGTTGTAACTGCTAAAGTCTGCTCAGGCACCTCTGCTTGTGTTTTGCAAGGTGCAAACATTCTTGAAAAAGTTTCAGTTGTTAAACTGTTAATTTGAGTAGCATCACCTTGGTCTATTTCTGCTAAATCATTCTTACTGAATTTCTTTTCAAAATAGTAACTTAAAAACCTTGGAAACAGTAAGAATGATTTTGTTTCAACATTATTAACCAAATCTTTAAAGATTTCCCGAGAATAGTTAAAATTTTCTTCTTGAAGGATTGCATATCCCAGATTTTGAATCTTTAAAGGGATTTCATTAAAAGAAGTGGTTTTATTTGAAACACATAGTAGGAGGGTATGAAATAAAAATCTGGTTGCAGAAGGAAAATAACCTTTTTGTAAGGTAAGTTTCTTCATCATTGTGGCTTCATACCCTCTTTCAATGAAGTCAGTTTGCAACTCGTTTTTAATGAAAGAAATTTTACCTTCTTGATCATCGAGTTGAAAGACCTCTGAAATGGATTGTGGCGTGATTTGGATAGCTTTACCCTTTATAGAAGAGTGTATGATGGTTGCAATGTCTCCTTGTTTTTCAAGGGTTGCATTCTTCCAAAACTCTCTTTGGGTCGCCAAATAGATTGGTGCATCGGCGGTGAACAAAGTTTTGTACTCTGATTTTGCCATGATGTCAATGATGGAATCGAAAACTTTGGTGGTTCCTGGTTTTTGTGAGAAGACCCAGGAGATTGTGAGATGGTTTATATGGGATTTCAGTGGAGATTGCCTTTTGAGAGGCTGTTTTTGATGATGATTTGGATGAGGGTTTTGAAGAGGACTTCGATTTTGTCATTTTGAAGATGATGATCGAAGAAATTTATGAAGAAATGAGATGAAAAACTGCTTTGAGAAGAGAATTTTTAAGAATTCAATTCGACAGTAAAACCCCGTTTTGGTGGTGAGTGGGGGATTTTATAGGGAAGAAAGTGAATGCTGACGTGGCAGCCGTTACAAAAGGTCTGACCAATATGTACCGCCCACGTGACAACCCCTGGTGAAAGTGAAGGAAAGTACTTTTATGAAAGTGACTGATGAAGGTAGTGGTAGTAGAGCAGTGGATGATTTTCACTATCAGTGGATAGTATATCAGTGGATAAGACACTGCTTTTGAACAACAGAGTTTATCAAATGGAATGAGAGAACAGGGGTTAACTTTCAGCAGTGGACAGGCTTTTGAAGTAAAGCAGACTTTTGAACAATCAGTGGTTAATGGCAGACTTTTAAGGATTTAAATGAAAATTTCATTTTTAGCTATTATTAAGGATGGATTTTTGATTTTCTTAAAACATTTTGTTGCTTTTATTCATAGAAAAACAAGATGTTGCTTGTTATTCCATGTTCAGCATCCCAATCCTAGAGACCAAGCTTTCAAAAGTGGCTGTATCAAGTGCTTTTGTGAGCACATCTGCCAGCTGGTCTTTAGTTGGGACATGATGCAGAGAAATCAAACCTTTTTCATAGCAATCCCTCACAAAGTGATGTCTGATGTCGATGTGTTTGGTGGTAGAGTGAGAAACTAGATTTTTGATGATATTTTCTGCTGCCTGGCTGTCCAACATTAGTGGTGTCTTTAAGGCAGTGATACCAAAATCCAGTAACTGATTTTGAAGCCACAGGAGTTGGGCAGTACAGCTTGCAGCAGCAATGTATTCAGCTTCAGCAGTGGATGTTGAAACAGCTGCTTGCTTTTTGCTTTGCCAGGAAACTAAGCAATCACCTAGAAACTGGCACCCTCCTGATGTGGACTTCCTTGTAGTGTTACATCCAGCAGAGTCACTGTCTGAAAAGCCTGAAAGCTTGATATTCCCATTAGCTGGATACCAGATACCAAGTGTGGGAGCACCTTTTATGTATCTGAAGATCCTTTTTACAGCAATGAGATTTGATTTTCTGGGAGCTGATTGACTTCTTGCACAGACACATGTTGCAAACATGATGTCTGGTCTAGATGCAGTTAGGTACAATAAAGACCCAATCATGCTTCTATAAAGTGTTTGGTCAATCAGCTCATCTTTTTCATCAGACATGACCAGCTTATTTGTTGCCATGGGTGTGCTGCATGGTTTACAATCATTCATATCAAATTTGGTTAAAAGTTCTTTAGCATATTTGCTTTGATGAATGAAAGTTCCATTTTGCATTTGCTGTACTTAGAGACCAAGAAAGCATTGCAGCTCACCCATTGCACTCATTTAAACTCAGCTGTCATGAGTTCTCTAAACTCTTCACACATTGAGTTACATGTGCTTCCAAAAATAATGTCATCCACATAAATCTGGACAATCATTAAATCATTCCCTCTCCATTTTAAAAACAGTGTTTTATCAATGGTACCTCTTTTGAAACCATTTGAGAGTAGGAAGTTGGAAAGAGTTTCATACCAGGCCCTTGGTGCTTGTTTCAAGCCATACAAGGCTTTGTTTAGCCTGTAGACATGATCCGGATAAAATGGATCCTCAAAACCTGGAGGTTGACAAACATACACCTCTTCTTGAATTGTACCATAGAGGAAAGCACTTTTAATATCCATTTGAAACACCTTCATATTGTGATTGACAGCAAAGGCCAGGAACAGTCTAATGGCTTCCAATCTTGCAACAGGGGAAAATGTTTCATCATAATCAATCCCCTCTTCCTGTCTGTAACCTTGAACCACAAGCCTGGCTTTATTCTTGACAACAATACCCCTTTCATCAGTTTTGTTCTTGAAGACCACTTTGTGCCAATGGGACTAACCTCTTCTGGCAGTGGTACAAGCTCCCATACTTGTTGTCTTTTAAACTGTTGGAGCTCCTCTTGCATGGCTTCTACCCAGCTGTTGTCTTTCAGTTCCTCTTGGTACTTGACTGGCTGATGGAGTGATAGAAAACTAGCAAAAAGACAAATGTTTTGGGTTTGGCTTCTTGTGAGCACCCCTTCATTTATGTTGCCAATGATTTGATCAGGTGGATGAGATCTCAAGAAGATTAAATCTCCTTGGTATGGTATGATGGCATTGGTTGGTGAAGGCTGCAAATGTGTATCATCTGAGCTAACCACTGCTGGGGACTTTGATGATCCAGCAGTGGCTTCAAAAGGTGGTGGAATAGGAGGTAATGAAGTGGACATCTGCTGACTTTTATCCACTATTTGAGGACTTTTGTCAGCAGTGTTTGAGGATGTGGAAGCAGTGGTAAATGGGCTACTTTGGTCAACAACTGTTGAGGTAGCAGTGGTTGAGCTTTGACAACTGTTTTGAACAGCTGATGCTTTTCCCTTTGTGGCAGACCTTTGAGGGATGATGATTTCATACCCATAGTCTGGTGTTGTATCCTCTGATGGACCTGCACTGTTAGTCTTGACAGCAGTATTTTCAAAAGTAAATTTTTCAAGATCAAACAGATCTGCAGGATTTGCTGGGATTTTCATTGATGAAAGTTCATTGAACTTAACATTCAAAGTCTCCTCCACTGCCTTGGTCCGTGTATTGAACACTTTGTAGGCCTTGGCAGTGGTTGAGTATCCCAGATGATAACCACAATCAATTTTGGCTGCAAATTTTGAAATAGAATCTTTTAAGTTCAAAATAAAGCATGGGCAGCCAAACACTTTGAAATATGAGATCAGTGGTTTGATTTTATACAGAATTTCATAAGCAGTCTTTTTGTGCCTGGGGTTTATTAAAACTCTGTTCTAGACATAGCAAGCAGTGTTTACTGCCTCTGCCCAGAAAGTTAATGGCAAACCTGAATCTGCAAGCATGGTTCTGGCAGCCTCAATCAAAGTTCTGTTCTTCCTTTCCACTACCCCATTTTGCTCTGGTGTTCTAGGGATGCTGTACTGCCTTACAATCCCTTTCTTCACACAGAAGGCATCCAACTCCTTATTTTTGAATTCTGTGCCATTGTCACTCCTGAAGCTTTTCACTGGAAGGTCAAATTGCTTTTCAACCTGTGTCACAAAGTCTTGCAAAATGCCTGCAGTCTCATCTTTTGAGTGTAAAAAGAAAGTCCATGTAAACCTAGAAAAGTCATCAACAATAACCAAACAGTATCTTTTCTTCTTGAGACTCATGACTTGAACTTTCTCCAGCCTTTTCTTCCTTCTTTTCACCAGCCTTTTCTTCCTTCTTTTCTTCTTTGTCCTCTTCGGACCATGGGTCTGTCAGTGGTTCAATCAGGGTACCTGAACTTTCTCCCAACAGTAGTTCACCAGCCACAGCAGTAACCACTGCTTCAGTCACCTCATCCACTGTTTCAATACTCAGCTGTTCCTCTTCAGTTTCAACCCCCTCCTGTATTGACTCTAATGTCATCAAACAAAACTCATTATGAGAAGAATCATTAGAAGCATAGAGTGCAAAATTTTCATCACTAAGGTCTTCAGGCATACTGCTCTAGTCAACAAACCCTTGAGTGAAAAAGCTTTGTTGATCTGGTTGTACTGCTGCTGGAGCAGTGGTTTGAGGTGCAGCAGGTTGCACTTGTACCTGTGGAGCAGGGGTTTGAACATATTGGATCTGTGGAACAGTAGTTTGGACATAGTGCACTGGCACAGGAGCAGCAGCATAGTGAGCAGTGTTCACTTGAGCTGCTGGGGCATACTGGGCATAGTGCACAGTGCTTTGGTTTTGAGGTCTAGGATTTGAGCTAGGATGAGTAATTATGGGACCAGTAGTTTGACTCCTACATTCCCTAGCAAAATGTCCCAACCTATTACACTTGTAGCACTTGATTTTCGATTTATCCAACCCAACCCTTAGATTCCCATGCAAACCTGGGAATTTTCGCCCTGTTCTTTTGTAAAATTTGCTAGTTCTAACACTTAGCAAAGCCAGTTGGTGCAGGATGTCCATTTCCTCTAAGTCAGTGGGATCAAAATGTTGCAAATCATTGAGTTCAAAGCATAAATTGTCTGACATCTGGTTTTCGTTTGCAGTGAATGCATAACTAGCAGAGTGAGGATCAGGGTTGTTAAAATTTGCACCAGCAGTTATGTCAATGAAGTGATCATAACCCTGATCCTTACCACTGCTCCCAGATTCTTCTTGACCCAGAAGAGCAGTGTTACCGAAAGTGTAATCATCAGTAACTTTTCCTGACTCTTGTAACCTCCTTTTCTGGTTCAATTCCCTTTCGTAGGTCAGGAGTCGACCGTGAAGTTGGGTCAAGGTCAGATCCTTGAACTCAGGTGAGTTTCGGGTGACAAAAGCTATGGTGTCCCATTTTTCTGGCAGTTACCTGAGGAACCTGCTATTTTGAGTTGAGTTTGTAAAAGTGGTGTTAACTAGCCTCAGTTCACTGATGAGACAACTGAAACGCTCAAATTGTTGCGTTAGTGATTCACCTTTAACGTAACAAAATGTTTCATACTGTTGGTTCAGGATTTCCCTATTGTTTTCTATGACTTCTTCGGTTCCCCCAAATTGTTCCTTAAGTGCGTCCCATAACTCTTTGGCACTGTTACAGTGTAACAGTCCAGCATATATCTCATTGGGCAGCGCTGATGCTATGATGCTAAAAGCTTTAGCATCTAGTTCGAACTTTTGATAGTCGGTTTCGGTATAATTTTCAATTGGTTTTGGAACGAACTTTTTAGCATCTTCAGCGCTTGGCACTGTGGGAACGTGGGGACCATAGATGACAGACCTCCAACAACCTGTGCTTTGTTGAGCGAGGATGTGACCCATCCTCCTCTGCCAGATGTTGTACTCATTTCTTTTTAGCATAGGTGGTTTAAAAAGCGAGCCGATGTTGTTTTTATCATCCTGAGATTGTGACGTCATTCTTGTTGTTTTACAGACACTGAGAAATCAACTTTAATGGTGATTAATCCTTGCTCTGTTTTTCAACAAACGAACAAACGATCAGTATCAACTGTTGTGAGCTGAACTATTTACGTCAAAATGATTGTTAAATCAAATTTGACTGTCCAGGCTCTGATACCAATTGTTGGATCTGAGTTTGTTTCTGATTGTATTTTGTGTTTGTAATTAAAATGAGAATGGATGAGTGTGCAGCGGAATTATGGTGAAAACAAACTTTGCATACAATCAAACGAGAGTAATACTTTGATCAAACATCTTTACACAATGAATCGGAAGATTGAATTTATTTCAATAACGATTACAATGATTGATGAATGAATGCAAACTCCCCTTCAGCCAGAGCTCAGTAGTTTGTTCGTGCAAAGAAGACAATGATGCAAAAGAGCTAATAGAACAGTACAAAGTACTGATCTATTTATAGGCACTTGCAAACCACTGAGCATCTTAGCTGACGTCACCATGAAAGTGACATCTAACCTCCTAACAAACTCTAACCTCTAATCTATACAAACACTGCTATGATTACTACTGCTATTACATTACTTTACAAGACAGACTATAGATCAGCTGCTGCAACTTTCCACTGTTGTGAACCCAGCAGTACTTGTCCGGATCAGCAGTGCTTGACTCAAGGAAGTAGATAGAATCAGCAGGGCTTTAGTCTTCCATCAGGTCTTTACTTGAGCAGCAGTTGTAGGTCAGCACTTTGTAAGATCAGCAGATAGGAGGTCAGCAGATATGAAAATCACTTTCAAGGGGAGAGATTTGTATGTAAACATCTGCTTATTCTGGGTCCACTGCTCTGATCCAGTTTTGGCTTTAATTATCTGTTCCTCTGGTAGGGTTCAATCCCAACATCTTTTTATAAAGACACATGGACTGATTACATCAGACTTGTATCCTTCCTTTTCGAGATATTCACTAAGTCAATTGTACCATATACGGCCAGATTGTTTGAGACCATATAAAGATCTTTGGAGCTTTATAGAACACATATCTCGAGGTGTTGATTTTAATGCTTCAGGCAATTTTAATCCTTTAGGGATTTTCATGTAGATGTCATTTTCAAGTGTCCCGTATAAGTATGCGGTGACGACATCCATTAGTCTCATATGAAGTCCTTCAGAGATTGTGAGGCCGATTAGGAACCTAAGAGTTATCGCATCCACTACAGGGGAATACGTTTCCTCATAATCAACTCCTGGGATTTGGGAAAACCCTTGTGCTACAAGTCGAGCCTTATATCGTACAATCTCATTCTTTTCATTTCTCTTTATTGCAAACACCCATTTATAACCTACTGGTTTAACGTCTATGGGTGTTCGGACTACAGGTCCGAAAACATGTCGCTTTTCGAGCGAATTCAATTCGGCGTTTATGGCTTCTTGCCATCTTGGCCAATCATTTATGTGCATGCACTCTTCTAAAGTTTTAGGTACGTAATCATTTTCATTGATTACATCCGTTGCTATAGCATATGCGAATATATCATCAACACGTGTTTTATTCCGGTTCCACATTGTACTATCATGTACATAATTAATAGAGATCTCATTTTCGTTTGGTACCGGTGTTTCTTCTGAAACTTCATTTTCCTCTGGAATTATAGTTGTCTCTTCCGGGATATTTACGTCTACCGGGGTTTCATTTATAACCTTTTGTGAGTTTTCACCAACTGCGTTACTTTGCTCTTTTCGTTTCCGTGGGTTTTTGTCTTTGGAACCGATTGGTCTCCCACGCTTTCGTTGTATAGTAATCGCTTCTGGGATTACTTCAACTCGAGCAGGTGCATTTAATGCTGGTACATGTGACTTTGTCACTCTATTCGTGTCCGTGAATGCATCTGGTAATTCATTTGCTATTCTTTGCAAATGTATAATCTTTTGGACTTCATATTCACATTGACCACTTCGGGGGTCGAGATTTGATAGCGATGACGCATTCCACATTATTTCTTGTGTTACCAGTCTTTCTTTGTCCTTATCTCCCCCTAAGACTGGGAACATTGTTTCATCAAAATGACAGTCAGCATATCGTGCTGATAACGTGATAAGAAGTAATGGGCAAATTCAATTGTAAATGTTGGAAGCAGTCTTCCTTTTATCATTCCATACAATAATATACATTTATGTGTAACTGACAAAACGGTTATGGTGGGAGTTATGTATATGAGTATATCTGATTTTATAACAGTATTTAAAAAGTTCAAGTTTTAAATTAATTTTTTATATGTATTTATAGGTAAGGATAGGGCGTTTTCCTACAAAGTGTGAAAAGTCTATGCTGTGTTTTTTAGTGTTAGCCATGAAGTTTTAGATTTTTTTACCATCGTATCATATAAAAAAGAGTAAATTTCAAAGTTCGTCCTTTATGTATGTCTAATATATCAAAGTATGTCCTTTATCTTTAATAACCTCAGAAAACATCCTTAATGTTTGAAAAACCAATCAGGTTATGTCCTTTACCCTAAACCTTGTTTGTTTTCCCAGTTAAGTCAGGTCACGTGAGAAGCACGTGCGAAGCACATGAGGGCATTAATGTCATTCTACCTAACAATACATATATACACCCACACATACATATAGAACACACACACTCTCATCTTTCTCTCTACTCTCTCTCTCTCTACTACCACCACCACACCACCTCCACCCGTACCCTTTACCCTAAGAGAACCCTGTTTAACATCCGCTGACTGAATAGGGGAGTTCTCGATAGCAGAAGGCTGTTTTAAACCATCAGTAGGGGCTGCAAATGGTTGCTGATTTGCATCCGATCCAGCACTAATAAACTCCAAAGAGGTATGTTGGATAGCAGCACTATCGTTACCAGCAGATTGCTGGATGACCACACCATCACTATCCTTTTCACCCATATTAATGTTCCCATCTTGTCCCTGCAAATTAATATGTGTATCCTCTTCCTGACAACCTTCTTCTGCTTCCTGACTGCACCAAATCCGGCGATCTGGACACCACTCTGGTTTGAACGAGATCGAGTAAATCGTTTGATACCTCTAGCCTTATCAAATTCCTGTTGAATTGCTGCATCATGAGCAAATGCAGTCGCACGGGTTTAGGGTTTGCTGGGGAGCCGATTGACTGTTAATCGCACTTAGGGGGTCGCATAAACAGATTTAGGTATGATTCACTCCCAATTTGAGATGCAATATCGATATTAGGGGGGATTAGACTGAGCGACCACACCATGAGCAGATCTATTCTCCGCTAATGAGGGTGGCGGCTGGGCTAAAAGACCATCAAGAAGCTCAGATCTTGGACAATCAGCAACAATAGGGGTTGAGGCAACATCAGGTGGACGATCTGGAGGGATTAGAGGATTTGAAGGTGGAATTAATCCACCAGATGAAGAAATTTCGGGCATGAGAGTGAAGGGGGCGGCAGAGAGAATTTCTTAGAGAGAGAAAAATGAGAGTGTGTGTTCTGTATGTATGTGTGGGTGTATATATATATATATATTGGTAGGTAGAATGACATTAATGCCCTCATGTGCTTCACATGTGACCTGACTTAACTGGGAAAGCAAACAAGGTTTAGGGTAAAGGACATAACCTGATTGGTTTTTCAAACATTAAGGATGTTTTCTGAGGTTATTAAAGATAAAGGACATACTTTGATATATTAGACATACATAAAGGACGAACTTTGAAATTTACACTATAAAAAACACCAAATACAATAATTTAAAACACAATGAAATATGTCATGGGTATGAAATCACCATACGAAGAAAGTTAATCATCGCGTTTTAAATTTGATGCCTAGAATATATATGATTGTGTTTGAAATTGTTACGTACGTTTGGTGTTTTCCTAAATATACTATGTCAAAAGAATCCAAAACATCATGCCTAAAACTTAAAACATAACGCCTACACAGACTTCTCACACTTTTTAGTAAAAATTTTCTTTGTAGGCTAACTCAATCTACCTTATATGTATATATCTATAATTGCAATTTCAGTTAATTTAACGGTAATAAGAGAATAGCTATCAGAATATATACATCTGAATTGAAATGTAGTATTTACATATAAAATTTAATACATAGTTGAAAGAAAATATTTTAAAAGTTAACTTAATTAGTAGAATATATATCACTGTCAAGTAAAATTAAATTCATTTTTTAAAGACATATCTTGACGACTTTACAGATTACAGATTACGTTATATTTTATTCCATACGTGTGATACACGAGATTCTAAACTAGTTAGAAAATATAACGCATTTAAACCCTTTACAATATAAACAAAACTGGCATAACTTAAACTAATGAACTTATTTTGACTTACATTAATGAATTATTTTGAAGATCCGTTTCGTGTAACTTAAATTAGACAATATAACACATTATTATCTTTTAATTTATATATACAAAACTGACATATACAAAAAAAATAGGAATTTTCTTCTACCAATTTATGACAAAATTAAATTAAAATATTAATTATTTGGTAACGGTAGTGAGGATTATAGAGAATTTGCGTTTCCATCAATATTAATAATAATATAATATAGTTGATATTTATGTAAAACAGTTACATATACACTAAATCTTAAAATTTACATGTTTACCATAAAAAGATTAGTATATAAGACCTTGTTAAATGTTATTGTGAAAGTAAGTTGGTTTCTTTCATCTCACGCAATGAATAAGTTCTTCCCCTTTCTCATTTTATTCTCTTTGATTGTTTCTATAACACATGGCTGTTTTTTTACTGTACCATGGAGTGTTTATGTTCTGAGTAATATTCCAGGTGATATTGTTGCTCATATCAAATCAGGAGATGATGATCTTGGTAATCACACAATTCCATTCAAAGGGAGCTATAAATGGTCATTCTGTTCCAGGGGTGATCATCGAACTCTTTTCTATGGCCACTTTTGGTGGGGTTCAAAATTTCAATCTTTGGATTTGTTTAACAAGGAGATTGAAAACCATTGTTCTCTAAACAAAGGCGGTAGACAAGATTGCTATTGGTGGGTACGCCCTGACGGATTTTTTGTATCCCCATTAAATAATACCTTTTCTGATTTTTACTGGAAGTTTATAAAACCCTGGGGTTAACTAATATTCGATAGGCTATTGTATTAGACATAACAAAGCTTGATGGATTTATTTATCTGATCAATGAAATGATTTTTTTACCTTTGGTGTTTACATGAAATTTGTTTCCAAATTTTTATATCTATTTGTTGGCTTGATATTAATTTCTACCATTTTAAGTAACAAGAACCATATATAGTCTACTCGCAAGACGCTAGAAGCTTAGATTACACATTGAACGATTACAACTGTAAGTTAGAGAAACTAAAAAACTCCAACATGACCAAATTACTTAATCTTTTTAGTTTGTTTAGTGGGGAACGACAACTCGGTTCAGTTATGGAATGAAATATGAGTGCATGGTAGTAAATTACGGGATCGGTTCCCATCTGTTTATGCTATTAATTATGAGACACAAAAATGCAGCGGTAGCGGAGTGCTATAAAAAAGGTAGGAGCCAGTGTGGAGGTTGCGGACATGCCATGAATTAGACATGCCCCCGGAAAAGGAAAAGGTAATCAATGCAGTTTTTATGATGCTTGTGTGGAGGTTGTGGTCAAAGAGGAATGACAAGCAAAATATTGCAAACTAGGATGACCAACTTTATAAATGGAAAAGACATTTATAAAGTGGCTATTTGAAACTCCATAGACGAACTCAATACCAAAATCAGAATGCTACCTCATGACAAACCACTTGATTGTTAGACTAGAAGGTATGGGGAGGCCCATCTCCATGAGGATGGGCCGCCACGTAGGCGCCACATCACCGGCTTGTGGAGGATGGGTCTCCTTCACTTTTCAGTGGGGTGGAGGATGGGGCTACCCCACGTTAATATTTTATAATTTTCTAAGTTTTTTTTTATTAACTTAATAAAAACTTTATAAAAATAATAAAATACAACATAAATAAATTCATTTCATAACATAAAAAAATTACATTTCCTAAAAATAAAAAACATTTCCGAAAAAAAAAAAAAAAAAAACCTACGACGTCCATTTTTTCTTCACCTCTTCCTTCATCTTCCGATACACCTCTCGTTCATCCTCCGGAACCGAGTCGAGATCCAACCTCATTATCCTAAAATCCTCCGCTCGAGCATAGTCGGCCGACACATTTTTCTTGTGACTATATTTTTCGGCCGCAAAGTCTTTAAACGAACGGAATTCGGAAATCAACTCGTCCATTTTCGAAGACGCCTTCGAGTCGCCACCTCCACCCGAGCCGCCCCCTCCACTCGAGCCGGCCCCTTTGCGTTTTCCGGCCGCCTCTTTTTTTGTTTTGTCCCTTCCGCCGGGACGTTCGATCTCGTGATATTCCGGTTCGTCATATTCCGGTTCGTCGTTTATGTCGATTTGACAACGAGCGGTGGAGCCTCCCGCACTATAACTTCCGGACTCGGAAGTTTTAGTCCGTTTGGCGGTTCCGACCTCATTTAGAACCGGCGCCCATTTAGGTTCTTTCTTTAAAATGTTCCATGCTCGGATGTGCGGGAAAGGCGGATTTTTTGCTTCCCATTTAGCGGTCGCAAGGTTAAGAACGTCCTCGTCGCTACTCCCACTAGGACGATTAATGTAAAGTGGGTTATAAATCCGAATAAAATCATTCACGCACTTGTTCATTTTCCGCCACTTGGCCGATACGGATTCGAGATCACGGTAGGGGCCATCCCCCATAAGGTTATTAAATCTATCCGTACATGCCTTCCAAAAACTAGAACCCGTTTGATTGTTCCCTAAATTTAAAAAAAATTGCATTAGTAAAACTAAAAAATAAATATTTTTAAATTTAAATTAAAAAAATTTTAACTTTGGTTCATACCGACAATCGGGCAAGTTGAGGCCTTAACATATGCAATTGCTAGCGCCTCCCCCTCTACTTTTGTCCACTGTCTCGGCTTTGCTCTCGAACCGCTTTTTTTTGCGGTGTCGGGTTCGGTTTCAACCGCCTTCCCCTTCCCCGTGTTTTTTTTGCGCTTGAGTTCTTTAGGTGACGATTCGGGGACGACTTCATCATCATCGTCAAGCTCCACCGAGGGTTACGGTTGGGAAGTTGGCGGTTGCGATTGGAATTGATCAAGTTAAACCGAGTTGCGTTGCATGATTTGTTGGAGTGCTTGGTATTGTTGCATTTGTTGAAGTTGGGACATTTGGGAGAAGGCGTTAGGTGATTGTTGGAAACCCGAAAACGTAAATTGTGGATTCCCCCACGAATGATCCATAGCCGGAGTGTAAGCGGGACTCGAAAAAAAGTTAGGATTGTTCGGGTTGGGATTGTTCGGGTTGGGGTTGTTTGGGTTGAAGGGATTCATGATTGTATAAAAAATGAGATTGATTTTTATAAAAAAGGATGAGAGAATTGGAGAAGAATGGAAGAAATGGGAGAAGAATGGTATAAAATGGATGAGAATGGTATATATTTAAATTGAAAAAGGTAAATTTTTTTATTAAACTATCCGTTGGTAAACGGATATAATTTTGAAATTGTGGCCCGTCCTCTCCGAGCGTGGGTTGCCGGTCAAGCCGGGATGGGGCGAGGGGGGCGGTGTGGGGGACCGGCGCCGGGCCTCGCCGGGCCTAAGCGATACCGCTTAGTCTTAAATGCTACCTCATGATAATGTCATTGTTAAAGCAAGATAACATGAGTTGCCTCAGTACTATAATTATTAGAAGTGTCGAAACAAGCTCATCTATTTTATTTTGGGTTGATATGGGTATTTTAAATTTTAAGATGGGTTAAGATGGGCCAAAGAAAATTAATCTCTAGGTTAGAATGGGTTATGAAGTGGTGGATAAAAAAAAGAGTAGGTCAGGATGGGTATGAGATAAAACCCAAGCGGGTCAGGATGAGTATGAGATAAAATCGCTAAACTAATTCACAACTGTGACTTCACCAATCGCCACCGTAGTACTCTCTCGTCGTTCTTCGTTTAAAAATAATAAAAAATTTAAAAATAATCAAAAAAATTGTAAAAAAATTGTAAAAAATTCAAAAAAAATAAAAATTCTAAAAAATCAAAAAAATAATAGAAAATACATAAAAAATCTAAAAATCCTAAAATTTCAAAAAAAAAATTAAAAAACCAAAAAAGTTCTAGAAAATAAAAAGAATCTAAAAAATCCAAAAAATTCTAAAAAATCCAAAAATCAAAAAATTTGTAAAAAAAACAAAAAAAAATGTAAAAATTCAAAAAAATTATAAAGATTAAAAAAAAAAACTAAAAGATATATAAAAAATCATAAAAAAATCTAAAATTCTAAAAAATTGTAAAAAAAAACAAAAAGATCTAAAAAATTACAAAAATCTAAAAATAAAAAAAATAAAAAAAGTAAAAAAGAATATAAAATTTTAAAAAGTCTAAAAAAATCTAAAAAATAAAAAATAATTAAAAATCTAAAAGAAAAATCTAAAAAAATCAAAATCA